>JAYEVE010000257.1:0-22194 GCA_036346375.1 Guadua angustifolia
AATTTTTAAAACTTTGATGTTAATTTCAACATATCAAGATCCAAATAGGTGGATTTTGTGAAAGTTTGCCCGATTCCGAAACACTCGAAAAATGCACCGGGTTGCACTCCTCGTGTCATGGGTCTTATTGGAGCTTGTTTAGCTTGATTTCGCTCTGGTGTTAACTTCATTCAAACCGGGATCCGAACAAGTGGACATTATGAAAGTTTGCCCCGAAGCGAAACACTCCGAAGACCTGGGATTGCCCTCGTAAGTGTTGTTAGTCTTGTTGGAGCTTGTTTTGGTCGATTCGCATTGATGTTAATTTCATACATATCAAGATCCGAATAGATGGATTTTGTGAAAGCTTGCCAGGCGAAACACTCGAAAATGCAGGGTTGCACTCCTACGTGTCGCCGGTCTCATTGGAGCTTGTTTCGCTCGATTTACGCTCTGGTGTTAACTTCATTCAAACCGGATCGAACAAGTGGACATTATGAAAGTTTGCATGCAAAGCAAAACACTCCAAGAACACGGATTGCCCTCGTAAGTGTTGTTAGTCTTGTTGGAGCTTGTTTTTGGTCGGTCGCATTGATGTTAATTTCATACATATCAAGATCCAGATAGGTGGATTTTGTGAAAGCTTGCACGGAGGCGAAACACTCAGAAAATGCGCGGGTTGCACTCCTGCGTGTCGCCGGTCTCACTGGAGCGTGTTTCGCTCGATTTTGCTCTGGTGTGAACTTCGTTCAAACCGGGATCCGAACAAGTGGACATTATAAAAGTTTGCCCCGAAGCGAAACACTCTGAAGACACACCGGATTGCCCTCCATGTGTTGTTAGTCTTGTTGGAGCTTGTTTTCGGTCAAATTCGCAATGATGTTAATTTCATACATATCAAGATCCGAATAGGTGGATTTTGTGAAAGCTTGCATCGGAGCGACATACTCCGAAAATGCACCGGGTTGCACTCCTCGTGTCATGGGATTCCATTTAAGCTTGTTTCGATTTACGCTGGTGTTAATTAACTTCATTCAATCGGGATCCGAACAAGTGGACATTATGAAAGTTTGCCCGAAGCGAAACACTCAAGAACCTGCCGGATTGCCCTCGTAAGTGTTCTTAGTCTTGTTGGAGATTGTTTGATTGAATTCGCTTTGATGTTAATTTCATACATATCAAGATCGAATAGGTGGATTTTGTGAAAGTTTGCCAGTTCTAAAACACTCCAAAAATGCACGGGTTGCACTCCTACGTCATGCAGGTCTTATTGGAGCTTGTTTATTTCGATTTCTTTCAGCGTTAACTTCATTCAAGCGGGATCCGAACAAGTGGACATTATGAAAGTTTGCCGAAGCGAATCACTCAGAAGACACTGCCGGATTGCCCTCGTAAGTGTTGTTAGTCTTGTTGGAGCTTGTTTTCGGTCGACTTAGCATTGATGTTAATTTCATACATATCAAGATCCGAATAGGTGGATTTGTGAAGGCTTGCAGGAATGAAACACTCAAGAAAATGTGCCGGTTGCACTCCTCGTGTCATGGGTCTCGTTGGAGCTTGTTTGCTCGATTTAGCTCTGGTGTTAACTTCATTCAAAAGCAGGATCGAACAAGTGGACATTATGAAAGTTTGCCCGAAGCGAAACACTCCGAAGACACACCGGATTGCCCTCGTAAGTGTTGTTAGTCTTGTTGGAGCTTGTTTTCGGTCGAATTCGCATTGATGCTAATTTCATACATATCAAGATCCGAATAGGTGGATTTTGTGAAAGCTTGCACCGGAGCGAAACACTCGAAACAAAAGCAACATGTTGCACTCCTACGTGTCGCCCGGTCTCATTGGAGCTTGTTTAAATTTCGATTTCGCTCTGGTGTTAACTTCATTCAAGCGGGATCCAAACAAGTGGACATTATGAAAGCTTGCCCCAAGCGAAACACTCGAACACACCGGATTGCCCTCGTAGAGTTGTTAGTCTTGTTGGAGCTTGTTTTCGGTCGAATTCGCATTGATGCTAATTTCATACATATCAAGATCCGAATAGGTGGATTTTGCGAAAGCTTGCACCGGAGCGAAACACTCTGAAAATGCACCGGGTTGCACTCGTCGATGTCATGCCGGCCTTATTGGAGCTTGTTTACATCGATTTACGCTCTGAAATTAACCGTTCAAACCGGGATCCGAACAAGTGGACATTATGAAGAGTTTGCCCGAAGAGAAACACTCCAAAGACACACCGGATTGCCCTCTATGTGTTTGTTAGTCTTGTTGGAGCTTGTTTCGGTCGGTTTAGCAATGATGTTAATTTCATACATATCAAGATCCGAATAGGTGGATTTTGTGAAAGCTTGCACGGGCGAAACACTCAGAAAATGCAGGTTGCACTCCTCACGTCGCCTTGGTCTCACTGGAGCTTGTTTAGCTCGATTTACGCTCCGTGTTAACTTCATTCAAGCAGGGATCCGAACAAGTGGACAATATGAAAGTTTGCCCGCGAAGCGAAACACTCAAGAAGACACCATGGATTGCCCTCGTAAGTGTTGTTAGTCTTGTTGGAGATTGTTTAACAAGAATTAACTTTGATGTTAATTTTATACATATCAAGATCCAAATAGGTGGATTTTGTAAAAGTTGCCCAGATTGCTGAAACACTCCAAAATGCACGGGTTGCACTCCTCACGATGTCGCTGGTCTCATTGGAGCTTGTTTCCCTCGATTTCGCTCTGTGGTTAACTTCATTCAAGCGGGATCCGAACAAGTGGACATTATGAAAGTTTGCCCGAAGCGAAACACTCAGAAGACACTTGGATTGCCCTCGTAAGTGTTCTTAGTCTTGTTGGAGCTTGTTTTGGTCGGTCGCATTGATGTTAATTTCATACATATCAAGATCCAAATAGGTGGATTTTGTGAAAGCTTGCAGGAGGCGAAACACTCAGAGCAATGCAGGTTGCACTCCTACGTGTCGCCGGTCTCATTGGAGCTTGTTTACGCTCGATTTAAGCTCTGGTGTTAACTTCATTCAAGCGGGATCACGAACAAGTGGACATATAAGCTTGCCGAATGAAACACTCGAAAACACATGGGATTGCCCTCTGTAGAGTTGTTAGTCTGTTGGAGCTTGTTTTGATCGAATTAACCCGAGGTTAATTTCATACAAATCAAGATCCGAACAGGTGGATTTGTGGCTTGCTTGCCGGGCGAAACACTCGAGAATATGCACCGGGTTGCACTCCTACGTGTCACCGGTCTCATTGGAGCTTGTTTCGCTCGATTTCGCTCTGGTGTTAACTTCATTCAAACCGGGATCCGAACAAGTGGACATTATGAAAGTTTGCCACGAAGCGAAACACTCCGAAGACACACCGGATTGCCCTCGTAAGTGTTGTTAGTCTTGTTGGAGCTTGTTTTGATTGAATTGCATAGATGATAATTTCATACATATCAAGATCCGAATAGGTGGATTTTGTGAAAGCTTGCACGAAGAAACACTCAGAAAATGCAGGTTGCACTCCTACGTGTCGCCGGTCTCATTGGAGCTTGTTTCGCTCGATTTCACTCTGGTGTTAACTTCATTCAAACCGGGATCCGAACAAGTGGACGTTATGAAAGCTTGCCCCGAAGCGAAACACTCCGAAGACACACCGGATTGCCCTCGTAAGTGTTGTTAGTCTTGTTGGAGCTTGATTTTGGTCGAATTCGCATTGATGCAAATTTCATACATATCAAGATCCGGATAGGTGGATTTTGTGAAAGCGTGCACCGGAGCGAAACACTCCGAAAATGCACCGGGTTGCACTCCTACGTGTCGCCGGTCTCATTGGAGCTTGTTTCGCTCGATTTCGCTCCGGTGTTAACTTCATTCAAACCGGGATCCGAACAAGTCGACATTATGAAAGTTTGCCCGACGAAACTTACTCAGAAGACACTGGGATTGCCTTCGTAAGTGTTGTTAGTCTTGTTGGAGCTTGTTTTGGTCGAATCGCATTGATGCTAATTTCATACAAATCAAGATCCGAATAGGTGGATTTTGTGGCTTGCCGGGAAAGAAACACTCTGAAAATGCAGGGTTGCACTAAATGCGTCATCGCTTGGCCTTATTGGAGCTTGTTTACGCTCGATTTACGCTCTGGTGTTAACCGTTCAAACGGGATCGAACAAGTGGACATTATAAAGTTTGCCCAGGCGAAACACTCAGGAACCTGCGGATTGCCCTCTATGTCTTGTTAGTCTTGTTGGAGCTTGTTTTCGATCGAATTCGCAATTGAGGTTAATTTCATACATATCAAGATCCGAATAGGTGGATTTTGTGAAAGCTTACCTTTGGGCGAAACACTCACGAAAATGCACGGTTGCACTCCTCACGTGTCACTGGTCTCATGGAGCTTGTTTAGCTCGATTTAAACTCGGTGTTAACTTCATTCAATCTGGGATCCGAACAAGTGGACATTATGAAAGTTTGCCCTGGCGAAACACTCAGAGACACACCAGATTGCCCTCGTAAGTGTTCTTAGTCTTGTTGGAGATTGTTTTGGTCGAATTAACTTTGATGTTAATTTCATACATATCAAGATCAAATAGGTGGATTTTGTGAAATTTGCCCTGTTCGCGAAACACTTAGAAAATGCCAGGGTTGCCTTTACTTCGTGTTCTTGGGTCTCATTGGAGCTTGTTTTTAGCTCTGGTGGTAACTTCATTCAAGCCAGGGATCCGAACAAGTGGATATTATGAAAGTTTCCCCTGGCGAATCACTCAAGAAGACACACTGATTGCCCTCGTAAGTGTTGTTAGTCTTGTTGGAGCTTGTTTTCGGTCGGTCGCATTGATGTTAATTTCATACATATCAAGATCCGAATAGGTGGATTTTGTGAAAGCTTGCACGGGCCGAAACACTCAAGAAAATGCTCAGGATTGCACTCCCTACGTGTCATGCAGGTCTCATTGGAGCTTGTTCGCGAATTCGCTCACGTGTTAACTTCATTCAAGCCGGGATCGAACAAGTGGACATTTTGAAAGCTTGCTTGAAGCGAAGGCGAATGAGACTGCCGGATTGCCCTCGTAGAGTTGTTAGTCTGTTGGAGCTTCTTTCGATTAAATTAACCGAGGTTAATTTCATACAAATCAAGATCCAAATAGGTAGATTTTGTGAAAGTTTGCTCCGGTCTGCGAAAAACTCAAATATGCAGGGTTGCACTCCACGTGTCGCCGTTCTCATTGGAGCTTGTTGTGCTTCGATTTACGCTCTGGTCTTCACTTCATTCAGCGGGATCCGAACAAGTGGACATATTTGGTTTGCTGAACAAAACACTCAGAAGACTGCGGGATTGCCCTAGTAAGTGTTGTTAGTCTTGTTGGAGCTTGTTTTTGGTAGAATTCGCATTGATGTTAATTTCATACATATCAAGATCCGAATAGGTGGATTTTGTGAAAGCTTGCAGGGAGCGAAACACTCGAAAATGCAGGTTGCACTCCTATCATGGGGTCTCATTGGAGCTTGTTTAGCTCGATTTCCTTCTGGTGTTAACTTCATTCAAACTGGGATCCGAACAAGTGGACATTATGAAAGCTTGCCCGAAGCGAAACACTCAGAAGACCTGCACGGATTGCCCTCGTAGGTTGTTAGTCCTGTTGGAGCTTGTTTCGGTCGATTAAACTTTGAGGTTAATTTCATACAAATAAAGATCCGAATAGGTGGATTTTGTGAAAGCTTGCAGGAATGAAACACTCAAAAAATGCTGCCGGGTTGCACACCTACATGTCCTTGGTCTCATTGGAGCTTGTTTAGCTCGATTTACGCTCTGGTGTTAACTTCATTCAAACCGATTATCCGAACAAGTGGACATTATAAAAGTTTGCCCAAAGCGAAACACTCAGAAGACACACCGGATTGCCCTCGTTGTGTGTTGTTAGTCTTGTTGGAGCTTGTTTCGGTCGGGTCATAATGATGTTAATTTCATACATATCATGATCCGAATAGGTGGATTTTGTGAAAGCTTGCAGGAGGGCGAAACACTCGAAAATGCAGGTTGCACTCCTACGTTTAATGGGGTCTCACTTGGAGCTTGTGATAGCACTTTGGTGTCGATCTTTAGATAGAAACACACGATCGATTTGGTGGGCCCGGCGTTGATGATCGGAACTACACGTACAGATGACGATCTTGCCTTAGCAATCGCTACACCAACTCAGGAGGAATTGTGATCTTCTTGGTTAGCGCGATCAACTTGAATTTCTGAGTTCAATTCCTGCATACAACCGAAGAACAAGCAAGAACAAAGGTAAAGGCGATCTGAAATTGCAAAATAAAGATGAGCGATTGACAAGGTGGGGTTCTGAAACAAGGAGCTTCTTAGGCGGCTTTTGAGCACGTCTGGAAGACTCAAAATAGTAGCAATGGCTAAACTATCAAATAAACAAAACCCAAAAACTAAAGAATGCAGCGGTAGCAAACAATATATAGATGTAGCGGCGGCTAGGGAGCAGCTAGGGCGTGCAGCACCCATGGGGGGGGCGGCAGGGGTTGCCCTAAGCGTTACATGAGCTTTGGGCCCAAAAGAGCAGTGGCGCAACACTTGGAGTTTCTGGCCCGTGACACTCTTTTGTGATTTTCTGTTGCTTCAGGACGAATTTGGCATTGGGGCTGGATCCATTGGAAAGTAGACTCCAAGATCTTTCAAACGTGTACTCATGGGCCTCTAGAAACCTCCGGAATCAAAAGTTATGGTCGTTTGAAGTTGATGCTGTCGCGGAGGCCGAATCCGCGAATTTGCTGATTCCAAGTCCAACTTGCGCATATGATGATTGTGCTTTATGCTTGGCATTTGGAGGTTCTTCTCCTTGGTTCCTAAGGACAATAAGATCATCACAAGAATTAAATAGCATCCCATTCTGTGAATCATTTGTATAAAAACTTAGGACACGAATTTACCTGATAATTGAGTGAAGCGTTAACAAAACACGAGTAGTGGTCCTTATAAAACTGGTTGTGTATGAGGAGAATCACTTTCGGCGTGGTTGTCTCAATAGGGAAGATGTCCTCATCATCCTCCTTCTTGTATTTGAGTAAGTCCTCGACTCAAGCTCTTCCTCTTCTCCCCGTATGGTTTCAAATCTGCAATGTTAAAGGTGGGACTAACCCCAAAATCTGCAGGCAATTCAAGCTTATATGCATTATCATTAATCTTTTTTAAAAGCGTTGAAAGGACCATCTGCTCGAGGCATCAACTTTGATTTTCTTAATTCAGAAACCTATCCTTTCTCAGATGTAACCAAACTAACTCTCCGGGTTGAAAGTAACATGCTTCCTTCCCTTACTACCAGCATGTTTATATTTAGCATTCATCTTGCTCTATAGTTTCTTTAGTTGTCTCATGCATTTTCATAATCAAGTCAACACGTTGTTTAGCATCAAAATTCAACTTCTCACGAAGATGGAAGAGGTAATAAATCAATAGGAGCACGAGGTACAAATCCATATACAATCTCAAAAGGGCACATCTTAGTAGTAGAATGCAATGAGCGATTATAAGCAAACTCAATATGAGGCAAGCATTCTTCCCACAACCTTATGTTCTTTTTCAAAACAGCCCTAAGCATGGTAGATAATGATCTATTAACAACTTCAGTTTGTCCATCTGTTTGGGGATGACAAGTAGTAGAAAATAACAACTTAGTCCCCAATTTAGCCCACAAAGTTCTCCAAAAAGTGGCTAAGGAATTTAGTATCACGATCTGAAACTATTGTATTTGGCATACCATGTAGCGAACAATTTCACGAAAGAATAAATCAGCAATGTGTAGCATCATCACTTTTGTGACATGGTATGAAGTGTGCCATCTTAGAGAATCTATCACGACAACAAATATGCTATCCCTCCTTCTTTGTTCTAGGAAGTCCTAAAACAAAGTCCATAGAAATATCTTCCCAAGGAACACTAAGAGCAGGCAAAGGCATATACAAACCATGGGGATTATGTAAGTGACTTAGCTTTTTGACATGTGAGACAGCGAGCAACAAATCTTTCAACATCCTTCTCATCTTTGGCCAATAGAAATGGCTAGCAAGTATGTCTTCCGTCTTCTTCACCCCAAAGTGTCCCATCAAACCACCTCCATCCGCTTCCTGCAATATCAACAAGCGGACCGGAACTAGCTGGAACACACACAACTTAATGGCTCTAAACACAAACCCATTATTGAGGAAAAATTTGTTCCATGTTTTCCTTCTTCTGCAGTCAACAATACCTCTTTGAATTCATCATCATGCTCATATTGTTGTTTAATCGTCTCTAAGCCAAAGATTTTGAAATCAAGTTGTGAAAGCATGGTGTATCGTCTAGACAAAGCATCGGCAATAACATTTTCTTTTCCTTGCTTGTGTTTTTATGACATAGGGAAAAAGATTCAATAGATTCAACCCACTTAGCATGTCTCACGATTCAATTTAACAGCTACTGCGAATATGCTTAAAAGATTCATGATCGGAGTGTATGACAAATTCCTTGGGCCATAAGTAATGTTGCCATGTTTCCAAAGTTAGAACTAGAGCAAATAATTCCTTGTCATAAGTAGAATAGTTCAAACTAGGCCCTCAATTTCTCAACTTTGAAATATGCAATAGGTTTTCCCCCTTGTAACAACACACCACCCAACCCAATCCCACTAGCATCACATTCTAGTTCAGCGTCTTAGAAAAAGTCTGGCAGGTTGGAGCGAGAGGTGCATGTGTTAACTTATCTTTCAATGTGTTGAAGGCGTTACATTGTGCATCGCCCCAAACAAATGGCACACCCTTCTTGGTGAGCTTCGTTCGAGAGGTGCAGCAATGGTGCAAGAAGTCCTTCCTGCGAAGCGGCGGTAGAATCCAGCAAGTCCTGAAAACTTAGCACTTGTGTGGCCGTGTTAGGAGTCGACCAACTCTGTATTGCCTCAACCTTAGTCCGATCAACTTCAATACCCTGGGGAGTAACAACATAGCCAAGAAAAGAGACTTCGATCCGTGCAAAGGTGCACTTCTCAAGGTTACCAAATAAGCGTGTGATGAGGACATAGCCAACATTCACGTGGCCTTTGTTTCTTCTTCCTCTCTGACGTCTACTTCCCGGCGCATGGCGTTTTTCTAAAGTGGCATGGAGGCCTCAATCCATATGTTAAGCCCCAGAGACTTCCTCAAAGGACAAGCACCTCAATCCCACACCCCAAGGATGGCTCATGCTTCGAGGTTGGCCCAGAACAAGCCCAATTTGTCTCAAGGTCGGTTCGGCCATCCAGGAACAGCAGTACTTGACAGCGGATATAACTTGGCTCCCGGACTCCGTTTTAATTAATGCGACCACCCGTTTGAAAGGTATCGAGATAACCTTTTCAGTGGATCTGGTCCCAAGGCCAAATTCCATACGGATCGATGAAATCACTGAAAAATCAAGCAATCAGAATCTGCCGGTGCTTTCGCCACCTTATTTGGGCCGTGGGCCTTGTAATTTTGTGGGAGGGATCTCAGCCCAGGTTGAGGACGTGGGAGCAAACCCTAACACGCCCTCCACCTTGGCACGCCACCCCTTGGCGTCCTTTCTCTTCCTCCTATATAATGCTTTGGCAGGTAAATACGTTGTCATTCAGGTTTTGTTGTGTTTGGTGAACCCGTAGGCGTCCTCCTCGTCATTTCTTGGCGTTATTAAACTAGACCATGAGCGAGAAACAGAACCTCAACTTGTTTCGTTTGATTTTGATTACTATCTATTCAGATTGCTTCATGCTTTGTTCTTGCGGGTTCTCGATTTCTTGCGAGAACAATTGATCGTTCAGATCTTGTATACTGTGTGGATTGGCATTGCGATTGTGAAGCTCTGACTTGCTGGTTAGAAGCCTAAATTCGGTGCCATCAACACCCCCCAAATCGGCAATATCATCATCTCCAAGCGAAGATCGGGAAGACGCATCCCCATCAAGTGGTATCGAGCTCAAGGTTGCTTTCGGTGAGATCTTCCTTCAATTTCGTTTCTACCTAGAGTCGAGAAAATTGCCCCACAAAAATTTAGTTGATTGGTTCCTCTGTCCAAGCTAATTTGTTGCCTTAACTTTTACTACTTGTTCTTGGTTTGTTGAATAAATCGGTTGCATAATCGTGTGCTTGCTGGTTTTAGAGTCTAGTTCCCTTAGAGTTTTGAGGTTGAGTCACGTTTTGTGTCACAATTGCATCCAAGATGAGTTGGTCTCATTAGTAGATCAGATTGCATTGAATCAGGGACTCTCGGTGGTTGTTGGAGATCAGATTGGAGACGAGTTTGTTTCTGCACGGTCTGCGGAGATTAGATTAGTGTAAATTCCTGATCTGTTTCCCCCAAGCCAAGTGGTTTTAGCGATCACCAAATTCGAAATGATACCACCTTGAGAAAAGAGGCCTGCTAAGCCGCCATCGCGTGCACACCTTTCGCCGAGTGCTTTCGCCCATCGCGATGCCTTCCTTTCTTCATATCCAGATACTGCTGGTTGCCTAGGAGTGCTTTCGTAGGCATTATGAATTAGTTGCATAGAGTGCTCATCGTATTTGCTTTAATTTCTAGGCGCTTGGAAGTCTTTCGCACTGCTTGAGCTAGGCGCCCGAGAATTTTCTGTAAGGCAAATCGAGAAGAGAAAAAGGCAAAGTGCAATCTTCAAAAGCAGCACTAGATCAATTGCAAACCAAAGATCGGAGAGAGTATCTTTTAATTACCTTTATACCCTGGTCAAAAAAAATTAATATGTGTCATGAGTGTTGTTGGAGTCCTTTTTGAGTCTGTTATTCGGTTTGGGGCTCCCACAAAAAAAAAAGAAAAAAAAAGAAAAAAAGAAAGAAGGCCCTAGCTGCTTGCTTTGTGTTCAGGTCATTCTCTTTGCATCTACATGAAAGCGCCGTTGGTGATTAGGCTCGCGTCTCTAGTATGGCCTAGCCTAGGACCAGACATTACTTGCCTTGATTTTGAGCGACTTTTCAGCTTACTTTGGTTCGATTGGTACTAGTTCCTCCTTTGCTACATATTATTACTGTCCAAACTCCACCATCTTCTAACCACACAGGTTTAGGAAATTTGCAATGCGGCACTTGCGCCGAGGACTTGTAAGAACTTGGTAGAAGCTTGGCGTGTGAGAGGCTTGCCACTTCATACCACCTAGTAGTTGATAGGAAAATATATACTTGTGTATTTTCTTGTTTTCTACTAACAATGACAGGTCACATCACGGGGGCCATAAGAGAAGAAGTGTCTGCAATCCAACCATCCCCTTCTAGTGATGGATATGATGAATATGATGAGTTTGATGCTTTTATTGATTTGAAATGTTTGCGACAAAGGTAAGATGAAGGTAAAGGAATACTATAGAGAATTTAAAACCTTGTTAAGACTTAGTGGGTTAAATGAATGTGATGAGGTAATTGAAAATAGATTTTTTATTGGATTAAATAAAGAGATTAGGATGTTCTCATGGATGAGACATACAATTCTCTTTCACAATTGTTTAAATGTGCCATCAGAGGCTGAAACACATGGTACTTGAATCTTTGAAAGAATTTTTAGCTTCATTAGAGACAATCATTCATTTGCTTCTCCTTTTGTAGCTAACACTCCATGAGGAAGGTAAGCATTCTTAGAAGAAGAATGAAGACAAGAAAAGGGAGAAAAGATGAAAGCATTGTTGCGCATGTGCAAATGAAGGTCAAACCATTGAAATCACACCTACATCAACTGAAAAGGACGTGCAAGGTAATAAAAAAAGGTGATGCACTTGCACATGGTGAGAATATTTATGAGCCAAATTTGTCCACTACTCATGCTATTAAGGAGCAACCATTAGTGGAACTCATAGGTGATTTTCCTTTGTCACAAGAAGATATGCTTGCTATTTATTGTGATAAAGAAGAGTTGTCTTGAAAATGTTTCACTTATATCAACTTCACAACTAGTGAATGAACATGAAACTTTTACTTGTCTTGATGATAGTCATGTTCTTCACATTGCTAGAAGAAAAAAGATGAGCTTAAATTGATGTCTTCTTTAGATACTTTAGTTTACATTGAATTTAATACTCCATGTGATCTAAATAGTTTAGAGGAAAACTTGCTCTTCATTGCGATCCTTCCATGCTTCTGAGAGAAATATTCTTCATGCTATTGATGGCCAATATAATGAGAAAGGAGATTATATGGTTCATCGTGTTTACATTTGTTCTTTCCCCATTGCTTACTACAAAGGATGTGCACCATTTTATACTTGGTGTTTTCCACTAACCTTTCACGAGGGGCATGTCATGGAGTGGGGTGACTCCAATTCAAGAAGGGGAGGATGATGAGGACATCGCCAACATGCCGCGTGACCGCTGTTCTTCTTCCTCTCAGCGTCTACTTCCCGGCGCATGGCGTTTTTCTAGAATCGCATAGTGGGCCTCAATCCATATGTTAGGCCCTTCCAGAGCTTCCTCGAGAGGAATGGCACCTCAATCCCACACCCCAAGGATGGCTCATGCTTCCAGGATGGCCCAAGAACAAGCCCAATTTGTCTCCGAGTCGGTTCGGCCATCCAGGAACAACAGTACTTGAACGGATATAACTTGGGCTCCGGACTCCGTTTTAGTGTGCAACCACCCGTTTGAAAGGTATCGAGATAACCTTTTCAGTGGATCTGGTCCCAAGGCCAAATTCCTTACGGATCGATGGGAAATCACTGAAAAATCAAGCAATCAGAATCTGCCCGGTGCTGCGCCACCTTATTTGGGCGTGGGCCTTGTAATTTAATGAGGAGGGATCTCGGCCCAGGTTGAGGACGTGAGGAGCAAACCCTATTACGCATCTCCACCCCAGCGCCATACCTTTGGCCGTCCTTTCTCTTCCTCCTATATAATGCTTTAGGCATTAAATGCGTTGTCATTCAGGTTTTTTTGTGTTTGGTAGACCCGTGGCGTCCCTCCTCGTGTTTTGCGGCGTGTCGACTAGATGGCCAGAAGCAGAAACAGAACCTCAACTTGTTTACGTTTGATTTCAGTACTATCTATTCAGATTGCTTCATGCTTTTGTTCTTCTTGGGTTCTCGATTTCTTGCAGGAACAATTGATCGTTCTGAGTCTTGTATCTGACAATGGATTGGCATTGCGAATGTGAAGCTCTGACTTGCTGGTTAGAAGCCCTAAATTAAGATGCCATCAACACTTTTAAATCGGCGATATCATCATCTCACCGAAAGGTCGGAACACACGCGTCCCCCATCAACGTGCATCTCGTAAAGCATTAAAACAACCGTAAATGGTCAAGATGTTCCTCCAATGATTTGCTAAATATCAAAATGTCAATGAAATATACCACCACAAATTTGCCAATGAAAAGCACGCAAAACTTCGTTCATCAATCTCATGAAAGTGCTAGGAGCATTGGTTAACCCAAAAGGCATTACTAACCACTCCTTATAAATAGAACTTAGTTTTTAAAGCCGTTTTCCATTCATCTCCTAGCTTCATGCGAAGAATCGGTACCACCTCTCATAAAATCAACTTTAGAGAACAACTGTAGAGCCACTTAATTCATCAAGCATATCATCTAGCCTAGGAATAGGGTGGTGATACCTAATGGTGATATTATTGATTGCTCTACAATCCACACATCATCGCCATGATCCATCTTTCTTAGGCACTAAAATGGTAGGAACAACACAAGGACTAAGAGACTCACGCGCATACCCTTTATCAAGCAATTCTTGAACTTGGCGTTGTATCTCCTTAGTTTCTTCTGGATTGGTTCTGTATATGGCCTTGCGATTAGGCAAAGATGCCGAGAATGAGGTCGATTTGGTGCTCAATGCCTGCGCATTGAGGGCAGCCCTAGTGGCACATCCTTTGGAAAAACATCCTTGTACTCCTGCAAAAGGTTAGTGATAGCAGGAGGCAAAGAAGAAGACACATCCTCAAATGAAAACAAAACTTCTTTTGCAAGCGAAAGCATAGCAAGAAGAATTTAGATCATTCAGCTCTTTCAAATCAGATTTGGTAGCAAGAAAACACGCACCCTTCAGCTTAATCTCATTTCTTTTGTCATGAACAGGCTTAGATTCTTTCTTATTGTGTTTGCTCAAGCTCCTTTGCTACAATCTGATTTTCACTCTTAGCATGCTCCTGATTTTTCTCTCTATTAGCTCTAGCAATCTCATCTTTTAAAATAGCATCAGAGGAGACATTGGATGCAAAACAATTTTCTTCTCTTTGTGCACAAAAGAGTATTGATTTGTTCTACCATGATGTAAACAATCTTTATCGTATTGCCACGGTCTACCTAACAACATAGAACATGCTTGCATAGATGCGACATCACAATCAACATAATCATGATAAGAACCTAAAGCAAAATTTACTCTTACCATCTGAGTTACCTTGAGCTTGCACGCTTGTTGTTGAACCATTGAATGTAGTAGGGCTGAGGATGTGGCCTAGTGGAGAGTGCAAGCTTCTCAGCCATGTCCATGCTGGCTAGATTATTACAACTCCACCATCAATGATTATTCGTATTGCTTCGCTCCTTCGACACCTTTAATGTGAAACAAGTTGTGGCGCTGATTTTGCTTTCGACACTTTCCATAATCTGGGCACTAAGCTGCGTTGCTTGAAACAATACTCAAATATTGGTCAGCATCACCAGCTCTCCGTGCTCTTCTTGAGGCTCAGGAAATTGGCTCGCTGTGTTCATTTTCAGCAAGCAAAGCATATGTTTCGTCATCAATATCGCTTGCTGAATCGTACTTTCGCCGTCTTCGCGAATGATGAGCCCAGCGTTTGTTCGGACACTCCCTCATGATGTGGCCAAACCCCTTGCAGCGATAGGCACTGAATGTCTTTGGTTCGGCCCATTGAGGCGGCGGACGGACAGCGAACTCTTTGTAAGGCTTGTGGCACTTTTTTTAAATCGCGTGGGTACTCGTGGTGCGAGTTTGAAGGAGATGATGTCGTTTTGTTGTTGGAAGGGCTTGGTGTAGTGAATGCGACCCGGACGGAGAGCAGCGGGTGTGTGTGGCGTCCACGAAGTAATCGACCTGCAGAAAATGTAGCTTTTGCCCTCGATTGTCGATCACTGCACTTCACGTTCAACTTTTAAAGCAAGATGGAATAAGCGGGTCATCGAATTGTAATCCTTATAATCAAGAATGTCCTGGATTTCACGGTTTAAACCACCTAAAAGCGAGCCATAAACGCTTCCTCATTCTCAACTAAACCACAGCATAACATGCCAATTTGCAATTCTTGATAATATTCTTCTCTGAACTTTTACCTTGGCGTAGGCGCTGCAATTTATTTAGTAAATCTCTAGCATAGTAGGAGGAACAAATCTATGTCGCATGATCAATTTTAATGCTTCCCAAGTGGTGGGTATATTATGTGGATGAACACGGCAATGCTCTCTCCACCAAGAGAAGCAAAATCAGAAAATTAAGCTAGTAGCAGCTCGAACTCTACTATCCTCGGAAATCATGGCATGCAAATTTTTGATCAACAAGTAATTCCCAATTGAGGTAACCATCGAGGATCATATTTACCTTCAAAAGGAGGTATATTAATTTTAACTTTAGAGAACACGTCAGCGATCACGTACCTCATGTCGCGGTGGATCACGTTGCATACCTTGCTGATTAAAAGCGTGATCGGTGATGGTCCGCGGTTGTGGTCAAGATTGATGGTATTGCCATCCCCAAATCAGTGGCGTAGTGATCGTGGTTCTCTTCATCTTCTTCCACCTCGGCTCCGAAGCTAGGGCCGAAGTGTTGGCGATGTGTGTCGAACACCAGAAGGCAGCGGGCCACATGTTGGGAAAGCGGGGCAGCAATGGGAACCCGTTGTGTAGCGTGGGGAAGCGAGGCAAGGACGAGGAAGTTCGAGGGCAGAAGCTGCAAGCATATCAAGTCTAGAAAAAATAGTGGCAAGGGTAGTGTTAGCAACTCCTGGCCGGTCTCAATGGAGCGAGGCGGTCTTCTTGCAGCGACATACGCTCATTAGTAAGTCGTACATCCTCACTAAGCGCCTCGGTGGTGGCCCTCGTCATCCTCTCAACGTGATCAACAATGCCCTTAAATGCGTGGCGAGTGATGCAGCGAACCCTCATCACCTGACATGGTTAGTAGAAGACAAGAAACAAAATCCGCAATTATAATGTTCCTATCAACTACTAGGAAGTGGCTACAAGTTGCTCAACACTCAAGCTTTACCCAAAGCTCTTACAAATTCTTACCAAGCAGCAGTGTTGTCGGCCGTTGGCGTTGTCAAATGTTCTCCAGAAGATTGGGTATAGCGATTGCCAGAAGAGCGAACAAGCGTCACGAAGTAGGATATGTAGACTTGGTAGGCTATGTTAATTTCCTATGCAATCTAATAATTCTAGTTATTGTAATGATAAGTAATGATCCAAACTAGAATTCACAAGCCCTAGTTGCCGATCTCAAAGATATAAGTGAATTTCAAGGCAACACACGCATAAGATAGTGAAACTTAATGCAACCAATGGAATGAGCTAAATAAGAATAATTTCAGCACTAAAACTCGTGTTGCATAAGTTATGGAGAGCGCTAGCTAATTGCTTCAGAAAAGGTACAAGGGCACAAGATTGCTCACTACATAATACAATTGCACAATCTGAAAATGACAAACACAAATTAGGGTTTTGATCAATGTAGTCTTTCTGGCACTATTCTCTTTTCTTTTCTCTTTTTTTTCTTTTTTGGCCTTTTGGCTCTTTCTTTCTCTCTTTTTTAGTGACTTTCGGCCAACACTAGTATGAGCAAAGTTTTGGAATCCCTAACTTGATATCACAAGAGTTATGATAGTGCAAGCGTATCAAAGGAGCAGCCCAAAGCAATGTCAAATTGCTAGTCTCAATGGGATCAAAGTATTCGCAAAGGATGAATTGGTTCCCAAAGGTATGTACACTGATATTTTGGAACTTTTATGGTTGTAGATGCTACTGGACTCAACCAACTCAAAGGAACAAAGCTAGAACACAAATTGAAGAAACAAACCCAAATTCGGCCAGAACTATGCAATAAGATTGTTGCCGCAATTAAGGCTTGAAAATGACCGAATCAAGCTTTCTCACAATGTAACCAAATGATGCCACTGTTCTAAGCTTTAAAACAAGTATTCAAACACACAATTTGGAGCTCATATGTAGAAGTTATGGCCAAAACACAATGATGCACAGATTCAACAAAATTCAGCCGATCTGACCAAATCCGAATCCAGAGTCAAATTCGGTTTTGAAGGAGTCCGAATCACGAAGGACACCCAAAAACGTTTTTGTAGAGGACTCTTCAAGGATTCAGGAAAGTATAAAAACTTCTCAATCGGAGTTCGGATGTGAGAGTTATGATCAAAATACCGAACCAATCTGGATTACAATTGCAACTTGCTTCCCGAATTTGATGTCAAGATTAAACAACCTTTTAGATAGAATGAGATTTGGTGCCCAACTAGGTTTTTGTGGAGCTTGTCCCAAGGTTTCAGGAAAGTACAAAAACACTTGAATCGGAGACTCGTATGCAAAGTTATGAACAAAACAATGAACTAGACAGATTGGAATAAAAAGCTACGCGAAGGAAAAACGATCAGCAACTAAAACAAGGACTCTAATGGATCAAAACCTAACAAAACTCACTAAAATACCAGATTGAATCTAAAGGTTGAATTTTGTGGAGGATTTTCAATTTTGGACAGAAAACAAAAACTAATCTAGGGTTTGGAATCTCTCACCGAGCAACTTGGCGCTCTGATACCACTTGATAGCACTTTGGTGTCCCGATCTTTGATGAGAAACACGATCGATTTGGTGGAAATGCGTTGTGATCCGACTACACCACCACATCTTCTGACGATCATGCAATGTCTACACCAACTCCGGAGGGTTATTGATCTTGCTTGTTAGCACGATCAACCTGAACACGAGTTCAATTCCTGCATGCAACGAAGAACAAGCAAGAACAAAGGTAAAGGCAATCTGAAATTGCAAATAAAGATGAGCGATTGACAAGGTGGGGTTCTGAAACAAGGAGCTTCTTAGGCGGCTGTTGAGAGCACGTTTTGGAAGACTCAAAATAGTAGCAATGGCTAAACTATCAAATAAACAAAATCCAAAAACTAAAATGCGGCCGGTAGCAAACAATATATAGATGTAGCTTGGCTGCTGGGAGCAGCTAGGGCGTGCAGCACCCATGGGGGTGACCAAGGGGTTGCCCTAAGCGTTACATGGGCTTTGGGCCCAAAAGAGCCAGTGGCGCAGCACCTTGAGTTTCTGGCCTGTGACACTCTTTTGTGATTTTCCGTTGCTTCAGGACGAATTTGGCATTGTGGCTGGATCCATTGGAATGTAGACTCAGGATCTTTCAAACGTGTACTCATGGGCCTCTAAAACCTCCGGAATCAAAAGTTATGGTCGTTTGAAGTTGATGCTGTGTCGCGGAGGCCGAATCCATGAATTTGCTGATTCCAAGTCCAACTTAGCATATGATGATTGTGCTTTATGCTTGGCATTTGGAGGTTCTTCTCCTTGGTTCCTAAGGACAATAAGATCATCACAAGAATTAAATAGCATTCCATTCTGTGAATCATTTGTATAAAAACTTAGGAGCAATTGCACTGATAATTGAGTAGGCGATAACCGAGCACGAGTAGTAGGTCCTTGTAAAACTGGTTGTGTATGAGGAGAATCTTTTTCGTGGTTGTCTCAATAGGGAAGATGTCCTCATCAGCTTGTTTAGCTTTCGATTTAGCTCGGTGTTAACTTCATTCAAGCGGGATCAGAAGACAAGTGGACAATATGAAAGTTTGCCGCGATCATGAAACACTCACGAAGACACCCTGGATTGCCCTCGTGGATTGTTTTGTCCTGTTGGAAGTTGTTTTAGGTTGAGATTAAACTTTGATGTTAATTTCTTACATATCAAAGATCCAAATATGTGGATTTTGTGAAAGTTTGCCCGTTCGCGGCTACTCCGAAAATGCACGGTTTGCACTCCTACGTGTCATGCGTCTCATTGGAGCTTGTTTCCCTCGATTTAACTCTGGTGTTAACTTCATTCAAGCAGGGATCGAACAAGTGGACATTATGAAAGTTTGCCGCGAGCAAACACTCAAGAAGACACACTGGATTGCCCTCGTAAGTGTTCTCGAGTCTTGTTGGAGCTTGTTTTTCGATTAATTCATTATTGATGTTAATTCGCGACATATCAAGATCCGAATAGGTGGATTTTGTGTAGCTTGGACGGGAATGAAACACTCGAAAATGCTGCCGGTTGCACTCCTCGTGTCGCCCGGTCTCATTGGAGCTTGTTTACTCGATTTAGCTCTGGTGTTAACTTCATTCAAGCGAGAGATCCGAACAAGTGAACAATATGAAGCTTGCTTTCAAGAAACACTCGAAGACACTGCCGGGATTGCCCTGCATTATGTGTTGTTAGTCTTGTTGGAGCTTGTTTTGCCGATCAGATTCGCAATGATGTTAATTTCATACATATCAATGCTCCAGAATAGGTGGATTTTGTAGCTTGCCTTAGGGCGACACACTCAAGAAAATACTGCTTTGGGTTGCACTTTCGTGCGATGTCGCCGGTCTCGTTGGAGCTTGTTTGCCGCTCGATTTACGCTCTGGTGTTAACTTTGTTCAAAGCAAGATCGAACAAGTGGACGTTATAAAGCTTGCGCTGAGGCGAAACACTTCTGCGAACACAGCCGGATTGCCCTCGTAAGAGTTTTTAGTCCTGTTGGAGCTTGTTTTGGGTTGAATTTAGCCGAGGTTAATTTCATTCTGAAATAAAGATCCGAATAGGTGGATTTTGTGAAAGCTTGCACCGGAAGCGAAACACTCGAGAAATGCACCAAGGTTGCACTCCCTGCGATGTCGCCCGGTCTCATTGTTGGGCTTGTTTACGGCTCGATTCGCTCTAGTGTTAACTTCATTCAAAGCCGGATCCGAACAAGTGGACATTATGAAAGTTTGCCCCTGAAGAAACACTCAAGAACACACGGATTGCCCTCGTATATGTTGTTAGTCTTGTTGGAGCTTGTTTTCGATTGATTAAGCATTGAAGTTAATTTCATACATATCAAGATCCGAATAGGTGGATTTTGTGAAAGCTTACTTGCCGGGCGAAACACTCACGAAAATGCCACGGGTTGCACTCCTCTTGATATTAGCTGGTCTCATTAGAGCTTGTTTAAGCTCGATTTAGCTCTGGTGCTAACTTCATTCAAAGCGGGATCCGAACAAGTGGACATTATGAAAGTTTGCCCGAAGAAAACACTCGAAGACACCGGATTGCCCTTGTAAGTGTTGTTAGTCTTGTTTGGAGATTGTTTTTGATTGAATTCGCATTTATGTTAATTTCATACATATCAATATCCAGAATAGGTGGATTTTGTGAAAGCTTGCCTTTGAATGGCTTTCAGAAAATGCATGGTTGCACTCCTCGTGTCGCCGATCTCATTGGAGCTTGTTTAAACTCGATTTCCCTCTTGGAGGTTAACTTCATTAAAACCAGAGATCCAAGACAAGTGGACATTATGAAAGTTTCCCCTTGAAACACTCAGAAGACCCCGGATTGCCCTCGTAAGTGTTGTTAGTCTTGTTGGAGCTTGTTTTCGGTCAAATTCGCATTGATGCTAATTTCATACATATCAAGATCAAGATTGGTGGATTTTGTGAAATCTTGCGGGAGCGAAACACTCCGAAAATGCACCATGTTGCACTTTCGTCGTGTCATGGGTCTCATTGGAGCTTGTTTAGCTAGATTTCGCTCACAGTGTTAACCCGTTCAAACGGGATCCGAACAAGTGGACATTATGAAGTTTGCCTTACGGCGAAACACTCCAAAGACACAGGATTGCCCTCTATATGTTGTTAGTCTTGTTGGAGCTTGTTTCGATCGGTCATAATGATGTTAATTTCATACATATCAAGATCCGAATAGGTGGATTTTGTAGCTTGCTTGGAGCGACACACTCAAAAATGCACGGTTGCACTCCTACGTGTCGCCGATCTCATTGGAGCTTGTTTCGCTCGATTTCGCTCTGGTGTTAACTTCATTTAAACTAGGATCCGAACAAGTGGACAATATGAAAGTTTGCCACGAAGCGAAACACTCCGAAGACACCCTGGATTGCCCTCGTAAGTGTTGTTAGTCTTGTTGGAGATTGTTTCGCTCGAATTCGCTTTGATGTTAATTTCATACATATCAAGATCCAAATAGGTGATTTTGTAAAAGTTTGCCCCGTTGCGAAACACTCCAAAAATGCACTGGGTTGCACTCCTACGTGTCGCCGGTCTCATTGGAGCTTGTTTCCCTCGATTTCGCTCTGGTGTTAACTTCATACAAACCGGGATCCGAACAAGTGGACATTATGAAAGTTTGCCACGAAGCGAAACACTCCGAAGACACACTGGATTGCCCTCGTAAGTGTTCTTAGTCTCGTTGGAGCTTGTTTTCGGTCGAATTCGCATTGATGTTAATTTCATACATATCAAGATCCGAATAGGTGGATTTTGTGAAAGCTTGCACCGGAGCGAAACACTCCGAAAATGCACCGGGTTGCACTCCTACGTGTCACCGGTCTCATTGGAGCTTGTTTCGCTCTGGTGTTAACTTCATTCAAACCGGGATCCGAACAAGTGGACATTATGAAAGTTTGCCCCGAAGCGAAACACTCTGAAGCCACACCGGATTACCCTCGTAAGTGTTGTTAGTCTTGTTGGAGATTGTTTCGGTCGAATTCGCTTTGATATTAATTTCATACATATCATGATCCAAATAGGTGGATTTTGTGAAAGATTGCTGCGGAGCGAAACTCTTCGAAAATGCACCGGGTTGCACTCCTACGTGTCGCCGGTCTCATTGGAGCTTGTTTCGCTCGATTTCGCTCTGGTGTTAATTTCATTCAAACCGGGATCCGAACATGTGGACTTTATGAATGTTTGCCTCGAAGCGAAACACTCCGAAGACAGACCGGATTGCCCTCGTACGTGTTGTTAGTCTTGTTGGAGCTTGTTTCGGTCGAATTCACATTGATGTTAATTTCATACATATCAAGATACGAATAGGTGGATTTTGTGAAAGTTTGCACCGGAGCGAAACACTCCGAAAATGCATCAGGTTGCACTCCATCGTGTCGCCGGTCTCATTGGATCTTGTTTCGCTCGATTTCGCTCTGGTGTTAATTTCATTCAAACCGGGA
>JAYEVE010000205.1:0-40589 GCA_036346375.1 Guadua angustifolia
AAATTATTTATGATTGATCATTTTAAATCCATGAGCCCACAAATTTGGTGGATCGAGATGTCGGCTTTTCTCCACTAAATGATATTGCACCAACTAAAGGAGAGGAGAAATGCCTACATCTCGACGCCAAGCTACTAACGCTTTTATTTAGTATTGTGAGAGTAGAAATATTTAATCTCATTTGCAACCTTAAGAGCGCCATGAAATGTGGACAAAGCTTCAAGATTTATATGACGTGTCCACATCCCAAATCGAGGATTGCATTGAGGAAGCTATGTTTGTTGATGATTCTTCATCGTCAACATCAAGTGAAGAACCATTATTACCATCAACCACAACCTCCGCCCAAGCTTAATGCATTTAATCTTCACTTATATCAAAAATTCGCTGTTTCATGGCAAAAGGTAAAATGAGGTAAGTGATGATGAAAATGATGATGAGCCCTCTTATGACGAATTAATGAATATGCTAGAGGAGCTAAATGAATTTCTTGGAAAGGAGAAAAGAAATATAAAATTTTGAAGTTAGAACATGAATCACTTCAAAATGATTATGATGTCCTAAAAGAAAATCATGAGAAACTCCTTTTCAAGGAATTTAGTAAAGCTAGTGTGGATGTTGCCACTCAATGCAATTTAGTTGATGAATTGCCTCACTCAATTCCTATCACATACAATTCATCTAATAAATGCATATCCATCACTAGCGATGATATACCTTGTTGCTCAAATTCTATCGCTATTACTTCCTCTAGTGCTTGTTGTACTAACCTTGTAGAGGAAAATAAAGAGCTCAAGGTCCAAGTCATTAAGTTGGAAAATGACTTGAAGAGGTGCGTAAAAGGAAAAGCTCTCTCGATTTAAATCTTGAGCAAGCCAAGGGCCTCAAGACAAGCGAGGACTCGCTACAACTCCAAGAGGGAGAACAAGAAGATGAGGCACAACGCAAGACACTCAAGACCGCAAGTGCTTCGCTTGCAACAAGAAGGGCCACCTCCGCCTGTGCCCCAATCAAGTGGATAACAAGGCCACAACACCAACCATGAGGCAAACCGCAAGGAGCAAGTCAAATCGGTCAAGAGAGGGCCAAATAGCGTGACATGCTTCAATTGCCGGGGTAAAGGGACATTTCGGTAAGGATTGTCCCAAAGGTATAACTCCTAAGCCTACTCTCATTAATGATAATTATTTGTTTAGGAAGGACAAGAATGGCAATGTGTTTGCCAAGCTTGTCAAGTCCCCTATGCCTCAAAATGATATTCATTTGCATAGGAAGAGTATTTCTAGAAATGTATTTGCTCAAATGCTAAATTTCCTAAGAATAAGAAAAATCATGATGATCATATGCTTAGGAAAAATAATAGCAAAACATTTGCTAGAAATGCTAGATCCTCTAAGCCATTTCATAATTTCAATTATAATATGCTTAGAAGAGATCAAACTAGAAATGGTTTTGCAAAATATCAATGCCCTCCTAAGTCCTCTCACTTAAATCCAAATATTTTGCTTAGGAGGAACAATTATCGCAAAACCGCTCCTAGTCGTGTTAGTCAATTCAATATTGTTAAAATTAGGACCATTTGGGTTCCTAAAACTCTTGTGACTAACATTGTCGGACCCAACAAGGATTGGGTATCAAAGACCGCCTAAAAGAATTTTAGGCAATAAAGAGATGGATTGACGCTGCACATCAAAAGGAGAAGGATTACATTTATCTACAAGTGGTGTCAAGCATGAAGATAATCAAGTCCATCATGAGCCAATGTTATCTCGGTAACAAGTATTTAAATTGATTATTATTTAAACATATAGCCTTGTGTAGGTTATAATGCAATATTAATGGATATCAATTTAGATTACTTGTTATGGCCACTTGCTCTCGCTCTCATTTATTCTCTTAATTGCAAATCTTGAGCAAGTTTAGAAGTGGCACATTAAGGGGAGTGTTAATTCATATTCATGTGTATCACATCCCTACGTATGCCCATATTAATATAAGTGCATATATATATAATTTCAAAATCAAACCATTTAGCCAAAATCAAAATTTTGTATACTATTACTAATCTTGTGAAAAACTAGTTGAAAAATGTATACAAATGCTTTCAAAAGGTTTTCCAAAGGTTTTTGGCTTTACAAAAACTATTTTGAAAAGGAAAATGAGTTTTAACTCCAAAAGCCAGTTACTAGTATCTTGTTTTGGATTTAAACTTATAATTTTCATAGAAATAAAAGTAAAAGGATTTTGAAAATAATTCCAAAACAAAAATCCTAGAGTTGGTCACACTTAACAATTCTTGTGTTCAAAAGATTTCCAAAAGACCAACTCATCAAAAGTTATTTGATTTTGAAACTCGCCGAAAAACTATACTTGACCCATAATGGTTATATTCTTGCACTTAGTGAGTTTCTCCATTTGGATCAATTCTTGTGTAGAATTGTGATTCAAAATGGTATTTTAGACTCATACACAAAATTCAAATCTCCATATCTTACCCCATGCTTAATTTGAATCTTTGTATTAATTGATTTTGACTTGTTCTCTTATTGCTTCTTCAAATTGGACTATTTAGGATAAAAGTCAAAAATCATATTTAAAAGGCCCAAAATTTGCGAAAAGCTTTGAAAAAGTATTCTATTACGTATTTCAAATGTTTTACAAGTTCTCAAAATGAAAACTCTATGTTAAAATCGAATTTGGCTCAAAAACGATTTGATTTAATCCAAAAGGGCCTATTCTAGCAATATGCAAAAATGTTGGCATTCAAGTTGGATTTTATATCAAATCTTGGCTATAAACATTCTTGATACACCAATCTAAGCCATGAAAATCAAAATTGCATGAAATCCAAGTTGAATTGCATTTTGAGGCTTTTCGTGAAAATCAATTTCCTTTTATGCCTCAAAACGCAATTTGCCATAACTTTGAAAATAAAATTGTTTTTGAGAAAATTCTTTTTGCAAAACCTTCTAATTAGTCCAAAGTTCATTTCTGAAAATTTTCAAATCAATTGGACTTCATTTGAATCATTTTTGCCAAAAATTTGCAAAAGCCCAAGTTCAAGTCGGTCAGACCAGACTACGCTGCGGTGGCGCTGTAGTAGGATAATAAACCCGGTATTACTGCCCTTGTGAGCGTAGTACCGCCATGGCTTGTTGGTTCTGATTTTTCAGAATTTTCCGAGTTTTGCTTTGGGATATCTTTTGATTGGGACTTCCTTTTTCAAAAATTCTTTTTGAGAAAGATTCTTGCAATCCCAAAGTTCTTTTGTGCAAAATTTGAAAAGCTCTGAAATTTATTTGATCGTGTTTTCAAGTGGTATCAATTATGAGCATTGAAATGGACTTAAAGAGTGATTTTCACTCGATCTTTTGAAAAGACAAAACTTGTGCAATTCAAATGCAAATAACTCCATGTTTCATTCGTTGAACATCTTGGGGAGTTTATTCATTGCAAGTTTTGGGCACTTAAATGCTTCCAAGTGAATTCATGTCTTTATTTTGCTCTGATACTCATTCTTTGTGAATTTCATTAATCTAGTTTGAGCTTTTCTTCTTTTGATACCCGTAAGTGTTTGTTGCTCTGAGAATATTGCTCTGATACTCATCGATGTTTCGATTATTCTTTCAAGTGGTATCAATCTTTGTGATTTGATCCTATGTGGTATCATTGAGTTTCTTTTTTTTAAAGTGGTATCATTGAATTCAATTATTTCCTACAAGTGGTATATCATTGCCTCTTTGTAGCATTATTGCGATACCCATATTTTTGATTAAGATTTTCCCCTCAAATTAAAATTGTAAGTTCAACCGCTTAAGATTTCTCTGTGTGAGAGTCTTTATGGATTGAAATATCTAAAAGAGGGAAATCTCTTGTTGAGCATTGTTTTTCGTGAAAATTTGGAAATGCTCATTTCTTGTGGATCTTCATGCCAAGCCCTTGAGATAGATTTAAAGTGGTATCTAACCTCTCAAGTGGTATCTATTTCTTTTGGGTTCCTCGTTTGACTCTATTAGGCAAAGTATTGGATTCTTTAAAAGAATCATGTTGAAAAGTTGCAAAGCCTAATAAAATGAGGAGTGAATTATTTGAATATGTTTCAAATAAACCGTGTGATACCCTTACTTCGTTTTTCATGCTTATCTTTACAAGTGGTATTTGTTTTACAAGTGGTATTCACGAATCCAAATATGGTCTCTTTTCGAGTTTTCCTTATTTTTAGACCATATTTCAAATAAAAACTTGTTTTACTTCTTGAATGACCCTTCAAGTTTTTATTTGGCTTAAGTTCTTCAAATTCCACTCCAAGGTCATAAGTATGCATTCTAATTCTTATATGACCTTCATTAAAAAGAAATGGTTAAATGCAAAAAGGGGGAAATCATTTCATAAAAAGGGAAAACCATAAAAGGGGAGAATGTTTTTCCAAGTTAAATGCCAAAAAGGGGGAGCTAATGATAAATCTTATTAATGATAAGTGTTTAAATGCCAAAAAGGGGGAAGAATGTATTTCAAGTTAATCTTTTAGTTTTTTCCATTTTTGGTGCTTAATGCCAAAAGGGGGAGAATTAGGAAGCTTAATGTCATTTGGTTTAAAAAGTAAGCTTGATATGATTAAGGGGGAGAATTAATATGCATATGTGTTCAATTAGCTTAAATTCTCTCGATATGTTAGTTTTAATCCAAATGTGCTTATTAAGCTTGGATTTGTCATTATTCACCAAAAAGGGGGAGATTGTAAGTTCAACCTTCATTAGTTATGGTTTTGGTGTAAATGACAAATCTAATCTTGTGTTAATGACAAATCCAATATTGAGTTTATCCCCTAATGCGATATTGTTATTAATGGCATATCTTATATCGAGACTAACTTGTTTATTTAGAATATCTTTGTTTAGTCTCATCGCATTGAAAAAATGGAAAACCCGAGGTATGTATGTGTATTCATTCTAATATTAGTTGCATACTTTGGAGTCAAGTTGAAATATGAATGTCCCTCGTTATATTAACCACAAAATGTGCATTATGTTTCTCAATCCATATATTACATGGATGCACATATTTAGGGGGAGTTTATTGTTTAACTTGAAAGTCTCTTTGTATTGATCTATTCTTTATTGACACATATAAGGATCAAGACAAAGAAACTAAATCCTTGAGTATATATTTGAATTGCCTAGTTATAAGTATACTCATGGTAATATAGGATATACTCCAATACGATCAATTTGAATATGTGCATATTATCTCCAAGTCAATCATATTTATGCACGATACATGTGGGATGTATTCTATAGTTGATGATTTAAAGTAATGATCAATTCCATACAATTTACATATAATGGATCATTATTTTCCATCAACATGAGTATATGAAAACTTGTGTAGTTAATATATACTCATATCAATTTAAATGATAATTTAAATTGAGTTCATTTGTCGTGTTAATTATTAAAGAATATTTCATCATGTGTTGATGGTGTTCCTTGATAAATTAAGGATAAATGAATAGTTCTTAAGTATAATTAAGCATGAGTTGCATTATTATACTTAAAACACAATTAATCATCTCAATTGATTTAGGGTGTGCTCAATTGATCTAGAGGCATCCATTATGTGTTAATGGAGTGCAAAAGATAATTGAGACAACCATGCATCTTGGACTAACAAGTTTCTTGAGTTATGTTTGAGTTAGGTCCAAAGATGATGAGAACGGACAAGGACTAAGATCATGAGTTGATGGGCGCCAAGAATGGATCCCAAGATAAAGAAGGGTGATGATCCCGGGGGAGTATCTAAGTGATGATCATAAAGACCCCAAAGGGGATTGCTTGTGCGCGGCGGCGAAGGTATAATTAGATAGGCTAAGGACTTTTGTAGCCTTTGAGTCTAAGGTTTTATCGCCGTTCTATTAAGAGGGGTCGTTCCCTAGCTTGAGCTTCATCATGTGTTGGTGATCTCATTCCGCGTTCACTCAAGCTCAAATCTTATTTGTCTTGGTTCTTGCATATGGGCTAACCATTTGGCATGTGTTGCAAATGGGTTAAACTTATGCTTGGTTGTATTTGGTTTTCGCATAAAGCTTTGATTTGCATGTGTTGCAGATGGGATAAGCTAGTGCGTTGGCTTTTGAGTGAAGTTCACTTTTGCATGTGTTGCATTAGTTGAAGCTTCATGTTTTGGTTTCGCAAAACATCTTTCTAAAACCGTGTAGTTGCTTGGAGCTAAGTTTTGCATGTGTTGCAAAAGGAGAGAGCTCAAGCATGATTTTGTGATTGTGGTTGTGTATGTGCTAGAGGCTCGCATGTGTTGTGAGTAAAGAGCACATAAGGTCGTGTTGGTTTTTAATGTGATCAATTTGGTGTTTGTGTGTTTGTATGGAGCTAGAGGCTTGCATGTGTTGCGAGTAAAGAGCTCATACGTGTGATTTGGTTTTAGTTGAAGATTGGTTTTGGTGTTGCATTGAACTAGAGAATTGCATGTGTTGCAATTAGAGAGTTCATGCATCTTGATTTAATGTTGCTTGGAGCTAGACTTTTGCATGTGTTGCAAAGAGTAGTGCTCAAGCATGAAATGTGTTTATTGTGTTATTTGCAAGTTCGTAGCGAATAAACCGAGGTTTATGAGTTCGAAATTCGAGAGCATGTGAGTGGGGCTTGCAACGGTGTTGCAAGTTGACCGGGTCTTGTGTTGACCTTCACATGGCTAGGGGATTAATCTCATAAACTCGAGTTTGATTCACTTAATACGATTTGCGAATAGTTCTTGAGTTGGTTGCTAAATGCTGCATGATTTGGTTTGAATTTTTGAGCGTTAGCTAAGTTGGTGCAAATGTGTTTTGCACATGTATATGATCATGTGTTGATCATCCTTATGGCTCAAAGAATAAAGTTTTGTTTTTGGAGAATAAATTTTTGGAGTTGAATCTGAAATTCTCCAGAGGCCTATTATCGAAGTTTGCTTATGAGTATCAAGAAATGCGTACTACCGGTTTTGCCACCAGAGCTCTTTTTACAGAGCGGTGCTTTTCTTGGTCTGGCGAGGCCCAAGATCATCAAGATAAATCTGGGCGGTAGTATCAGAAGGGCGGTACTACCTACGCTGGTTAGCGTAGCTTTATTTCATGCTGGGTGGATTTTTGGTGTCGTGGTCAAGACTACTACGCTTAAGTGCTAGAGTAGTCAAAAGTCAGACTCACCGCCCTCGAGGGCTGTAGTACCGGCAAGTGACCTGCTGCCGATCGCTGGAGGCTGGGGTTTCAGACTACCGCCCTTAGAGGCTGAGTAATCGATTCGGCTGATTCTGCCCGAAAAAGCCCCCAACGGCTAGTTTTCTTTGGTGGGGTATAAATAGACCCCTTGGGGGGCTTGGGCAAGGTGTTGCTGCATTGTTGAGTGTTTGTGAGAGTTGTGTGCATGTGTTGCTCTTCTCCCTTTGGTTCTTGAGCTTAAGAGTGAGACTAATTGCATGTGTTGCAATTAGGAAGTGATTTGAGAGCCTCTTGTGCATGTGTTGCACTTGAGGGAGGCCTTGTGCATGTGTTGCACTTGGTGATCACCGGAGTGCATTCAGTGTGCTTGGTGAAGTTCAAGTGAAGGAGCGGCTTATTACTCTTGGAGGTTGCCGACCCTAGAGCGGCGAAGGCCAGGCGCGGGAGCCTCAAGGTTGTGAGAAGCCCCAAGTTTGTGAAGGTTCGGGTTGAGCCTACGCCTGAGCGTGAAAACCACGCCTAGTGGAAAGAGGCGGGTGCTCGAGGGAGCCGTCCAAGTGTGGGCTAGCCTCAACGTGGACTAGGAGACCGCAAGTCTCCTAACACCACGGAAAAACATCGGTTGTCCCTTGTCTCTTTACATTCAAGTATTTACCTTTTGCATATTTATCAATTGCTTGAATGTATTAGAATTGCTTAGTATTAATTGATTGTTCAAATTTAGCAATTCTAGTGTAGAGACTTAAATTTAGTTAGTGCACTAGTGAGCCTAGTTGATTTAGGCTTTAATTGTCAAAACCGAGTTTATCGCCCGCATATAAATTGATTAGGTTTTGACATAGGGTTGATTAGAGCTTAATTGAATTAGTGAGCGATCGATTTTTATAAACGCCTATTCACCCCCTCTAAGCGCATCCTCGACTCTACAGAGAGTTGAATCGAATGCGCTACACAGTTTGTTATCACACGGAAAGGAGATGAATTCTGCTACTGATGATGAAGAAGCTTCTAGGAATCAGTCAGGTTTTGTTACTGCCCCGGGAAGTCCTGATCAGGCAGAGAATGATGTTAATACTGACCAACCAGAATAGCTGATGCATGTATCTGCTTATGCGGCGTATGGAATGGATGGTTCGGTAACTTTTTCTTTGGTATTGCGCATTGGCAACAGGAAGGCTGTCGCTTTGGTAGACAGTGGTAGCACCAACTCTTTTATGAATTATGAGCTAGCGGTGGAAATTGAGTACCCGTTGAGCATGATGCCACAAAGAAGAGTAACAATGGCTGGAGGGGGCGAACTAATTTCGGATGCTAAGATAGAACACTTACACTACTCCATTCAGAACGTACCTTTTACTACCACCTTCAAGTTGCTCAAGCTGGGGAATTATGACATAATTTTGGGGGTGGACTGGATTTATGAGCACAGTCCCATTTCACTTGATCTCAAGGAGAAATCTCTTACCATCAGCAAGAATGGTCAGATGATTGAATTCCAAGACTGCACTAGACCATCTCACAGCTACATGCTGACCTCTGGACAGTTGGAAAGGATAGTAAGGAAAACAGCCAGTGGACTATTAGTTCAAGTGAACTCGGTAGAGTTGGCTCCAAAAACAACTTCAAAACAATCTGATCCAAGAATAGAATCACTTCTCACAGAATTTGCTGATGTGTTTGCCGAACCCGAGGGATTGGCACCAAGTCGTGATTGCGATCATGTAATTCATCTCAAAGCTGGAGCTGAACCTCCTAACTTAAGGCCATACCGAGTTCCTCACCATCAAAGAACTGCTCTGGAGGAGATTATTAGAGAAATGCTGAAAAGGGGAGAAATCAGGCCTAGTAGTAGTCCTTACTCATCACCACTAGTGATGGTTAGGAAGAAAGATGGAGCTTGGCGATTATGTGTGGATTTCAGGCAACTTACTGCTTTAACTATGAAGAACAAGTTTCTAATGCCGGTAATCGAAGACCTGTTAGATGAGCTGCATGGATCTGCTGTATACTCTAAGTTGGACCTTAGATCAGGGTATCACCAAATTCGGATGAATGAGGATGACATTCCAAAAACTATATTCAAGACTCATCTAGGGCATTATGAGTACACTGTGATGCCGTTCGGTCTAACCAATGCACCTCCCACCTTCCAGGCACTGATGAACAAGGTATTCTCTGAACATTTGAGGAAATTCGTCTTGGTTTTCTTCGATGACATACTGGTTTACAGCAGAGACTTTGATGAGCATTTGGAGCATTTGAGGGTAGTTTTGCAGGTTCTAAGAACTAACCAATTGGTGGCAAAGAGATCCAAATGCAAATTTGCTGTAGAGTCAATAGAATATCTTGGTCATATCGTGAGTTTATCTGGGGTAGCAATTGATCCTACGAAGGTGGTTGATATCCTAAAGTGGCCTCAACCGAATACCATGACCAAGCTGCGAGGGTTTCTCGGGCTTACAAGGTACTACAGATGTTTTGTAAAGGGGTATGGAAAGATCTGTAGATCACTGTTTGATTTATTGAAGAAAGATAATTCCAAATGGAGTGTGGAGCATACAGAGGCCTTTGAGTAGCTTAAGCGAATCATGACCACTTGCCCTGTATTAGCTTTACCGGATTTTAGCAAGCCTTTTCAGCTAGAAACGGATGCAAGTGGCTCGGGAATTGGAGCCGTTCTTATGCAGTCAGGGCGGCCAATTGCTTATTTTAGCAAGGCTCTTGGGCCCAGGGCTACAGTTAAGTCCATTTATGACAAGGAGGCCATTGTCATATTAGAAGCACTCAAAAAATGGAGACACTATCTATTGGGTAGTACGGTGGTGATTAAGACTGATCAACAGAGCCTAAAGTTCATTTCATCGCAGAAATTGGTAGAAGGAATCCAACACAAATTGGTGTTGAAATTACTAGAATTTGATTTCAAAATTGAGTACAAGAAGGGAAAGGAGAACTTAGTGGCTGATGCCTTGTCGAGAATCGATCATCTGCCTAAAGAAACGGAGGTTTGTAATGTGATGGCATATGTGATTCCTGAGTGGGTAAAAGATGTCCAAGGCAGTTATGAGCAAGATGAAATGGTAGCTAAAATCAGAGAAGACCTGAATAACAACCCTGATCCTACCAGTAAATTCAGCATTGAGGCCGGATTGGTCAAATACAAAGGACGAGTTCTTGTGGGAAGTGCTAATGATTTGAGAACTGAGTTACTCAAATCATTCCATAACTCAGCCATTGGTGGCCACTTTGGGGTGAGAGCGACATACCACCGCATAAAGAAGTTCTTTTACTAGCCGAAATTGCGCAGGAGTGTGGAGTTCTTTGTCAAGGAATGTCCTGTGTGTCAACTAACTAAAGTGGAGCATGTTCAAATTCCGGGCCTGTTGAAACCATTAGAGGTACCTGACATGGCGTGGTCGCATATAATAATGGACTTCATCGAAGGATTACCAAAGTCAAATGGGAAGGAAATAATTCTTGTAGTGGTTGATCGACTTACAAAATATGCGCACTTCATGGCGTTATCTCATCCTTATACGGTGCAACACGTGGTGAATCTGTTCATGGATAATATCTTCAAACTTCATGGGATGCTAGTGGCAATAATTACCGATAGGGATCGCATTTTCACAAGCCAGCTCTTTCAGGAAGTGTTCAAGTCAATGAACGTTTCATTGCGATTCAGCTCAGTGTATCATCCGCAAACTGACGGCCAAACTGAGCGAGTTAACCAATGCCTAGAAGCTTATCTCTGAAGTATGGTTTTCCAAGAGCTGAGGAAATGGACTAGCTAGCTTACATTAGCAGAGTGGTGGTATAATACTTCATACCATACCTCTCTGAAGACATCAGACCATTCCAAGCACTCTACGGGTATCCACCTTCTCAACTGGCTGAAACGGTAATCCCGGGCATTGTTTCAGAGGAAGTCAGACTTACCCTTGAAGAGAAAAATGAAATGATGAAGAGACTCAAGCATAACTTGACAGTGGCTCAAAATATCATTAAAAAGTTTGATGACATGAAAAGAACAGAAAGAAGTTTCAAGGTGGGCGACATGGTTCACTTGCAGATGCAGCTGTACCGATAAAATGCGTTTGGATTGAGAAGATCTCTGAACTTAAGATCCAAATATTATGGGCCTTTTCGAGTTTTGAACAGAATTGGATCCGTAGCTTATAAACTGCAATTAGCACGTAAACACACCATCGCAGCACTTCCACCCGCCTGCCGTCGCCAAGGTTATCAGATTGCCTCGCCCTCCTGAGTCCGTGAGATCACCGATGGTCGCCGACGGGCAGCAAAGATGTCGACACCTGGCTAAGCCAGTCAGCTTTCACAACGCTGTGGTGGGCTCGCATGGTAATTTCAGACCTATTTTTTAGCATTTCCCTTTCCTGGTGTTTCTATTCTGATTTTTTTTTTTTTGCGATGATCTCTTGCAAAAACTTTGGGTGGTTTTTGGGATTGTGAATGTAAAATTTTGATTCTATGTTAATAACATGTTCTTCCTTTTTGTGTTCAAATTGGCAATGTTCCTTCACTGCGTCCAAATTATACATATCTCTCTCCAACACCAAAGAAAATGGGAATTGATAATCCGAGGTTGCCCTCAACAAATCTTTGGTGAGGCTACCATCTCCTTATGACAAGCGGTAACATCTCTCTTTAAAGTCCTCTTCTTTACAGAAGTGGCGCCATTTGCTTTCTTTCACCACTTTTCTTTTCTCTCAAAGGTTCTCCTTATGACAAGTGGGAGTACATCCGCATCCTTTTTTCCTCCATTCCTTCCCTTAAACTCAAAATAATTTTTGTATTTTAAATTTTCTTCTCAAGTTTTTAAAATAAATATTTTTAACCACTTTCAACAGCTTTTTTAACTAAAACTTTTGAAGCCAAAAGTTTGTTGAAGAAAAACTTTTTGAACCGAAAGTTTGTTGAATAGAAACTTTTTATCCAAAAGTTTTTGAATTGAAAGTTTTTGAATCAAACTTTTTTTTGAATTTTTGAGTTGAAACTTTCGATTTGAAATTTTTATTAAAAATTTTTGAGTTGGATTTTAAATCTAAACTTTTTCAAACCAAAAGTTTTTAATTGAATTTTTGAGTTGAAATTTTTGATTTGAAACTTTTTGAGTTGAAACATTCTAATTTAAAATTTTTTGATTTAGAACTTCTCGCATTGAAATTTTTCGATTTAAAACTTTTCAAGTTGAAACTTTTTATTTGATTTTTTTATTTTAGTTTTTCCTGTTTTCAATTTTGAGTTGGCTTTTTCGAGTTGAAACTTCCTATTTAAAATGTTAAAAGTTAAAATGTTCTAATTTTAATTTTTTGTGTTAGACAGGGAAGAAGTGAGGTAGGAGAACTAGAAGTGAGTAAGAAAGAGGGAAGGGGGAGGTAGATGGAGAAAACACATAGCATCCTAAGAGAAGGTGTTTTCAAATTTGTTAGTTTAAAGTTGTCCTTAAAATAGTCATACCCATGCTTAAACTATGTTTAGGGTACTGAACTAGGATTAGTTTATTCAATCTGCATGTTTTTTTTAAGCATTTTATACTTTTACTCGCTGTGAAAAGAAAAAACCATGTTCTTTTTCTTTAAAAAATCCAGGTGAAGCTAGCTAAGTGGAAAAGGAGACGAGAGTAGTCACCAGTCAAAGTCCTCCTCCAGAGTCCAGACACAGTGAGAGACGGAGAAATAGTCAACCGCCTCCTGCCGAAAACTGTTGACTCCATGGACGACTGTCTCCCCTTCCCCTTCCTCTTCCTCTTCCTCCCAAGAATCGAGAGCCGCTTCCTCTCCTCCTCCCGCTCACCGAGAGACGCAGCCGGCCATGGACGGCCCGCTCCAAGCCCTGATCGCCGCCGTGGCAGCCTTCGCCGCCATCTCCGTCCCCTGCCTCCTCCTCGCCTTCATCTGCCGCCATCGCGACCGCCTCCTCAAGCCCCACCGCCGCCGCTCCTCGGCGCCCTCCCCGTCTCCGCCCCGCCGATATCCCTGAGCCCTCCTCGTGGTCGTTGTACGGCTCGGACGTCGACTCCTCCCTCAAGAAGCTCTCCCTCGATGATCTCGCCAAGGCCACCGGCAACTTCTGCTCGGACAACATCATCGGCGACGGCAGCTTCGGATTCGTGTACCGCGCGGTCCTCCGCGACGGCGGATCCGCCGTGGCCGTCAAGCGCCTCTCCGCCGACCACGCCGCCGGCGCCGGCAACCGCGAGTTCCGCGCCGAGCTGGAGGTCCTGGGCAGCCTCAGCCACCCCAACCTCGCACGTCTCCTCGGCTACTGTGTCGCCGGCCGCGACCGACTCCTCGTCTACGAGCTCCTCGAGCGCGGCAGCCTCGATTCCTGGCTCCATGGCGACGCCACCGACCCGCTCCCATGGCCCGCGCGCCTCCGCATCACCCGCGGCGCCGCGGCCGCTCTCGCCTTCCTGCACCACGACCGCCACCCCTCCGTGCTCCACCGCGACATCAAGGCCAGCAACGTCCTGCTCGACGAGGGGTTCGAGGCCAAGCTCGCCGACTTCGGGCACGCCAGGGTCGTCAGCGGCAGCCCCGCCGTGTCGCACGTCAGCACGCAGGCCGCCGGCACCGCCGGGTAATGCACCGTTCTTTCCTGCAAATTACTCTGATCTCACTAGAATCCATACACAAATGAACAAATGATTCATATACTTCGATGAACTACGCTAAAACTTTTACTCCAATATACAATGTTAAATTCTTTTACGAAAAGAAAAGGATTGGATCTTACATTTGTGCAACGACAAACAGGTACATGGCGCCGGAGATACGCGTCGGCGTGGGAGCAAGCGCGAAGGCGGACGTGTACAGCTTCGGCGTGCTGATGATGGAGATAGTGACCGGCAGGCGGCTGAGCTGGCCGGTGAAGACCACCGGTGGAAAGGAGGTGGAGCTGTTGAAGTGGGCCAGGGAGAAGGTAGAGGCCGGCATCGCTCCGGAGATCGTCGACCGCCGGATGGAGATCGGAGGTGAAGGTCGGGAGACGGAGGAGGTGAAAGCATTCTTGGAGGTCGCGTGGCGGTGCACGCAGGAGTCCCCGAAGAACCGGCCGGCGATGAAGGAGGTGGTGGAGGCGCTGAACAAGCTCTCAGACTAAATTGCGCTGGACAAGCTCAAGTGTGATGCAGCACTGCCCTGTGAAGATTAAATTGCCACCAGATATGTTTAATGGATCGATTAGCCTGTTAGTTTGGGTTTTGGAAGATGAAATTGTAAACTGTTCGTGCATATATACCATGAGTTGTTTGGATTTTCTTTTGCTTAGGTTACGGCAAAAAATGTTGGCAGAAGAAAATCTGCCATGGATGTGGCATGAAGGTGGGTGTACAATGGCATTTAAGCTTGAAGAGAAGAAGATGAAGTGCGATGAATTGAGATGGGTTGGCAAGTATTCGACTTGTGGAGACCCACCTCTTGGTGGGTGGCGCAGTTGTAGATGTGCACTCAATCTATCGGGGTTCAAATCTTGACATATACCTATTGGTACGCATGAGTGTCTTTCAGTAGGAATTTTGTGAGATTGTAGATTTATCCTCGGACTCCATCAGTTTAGGATTATGCTAAGAGGACGCACTCGCGTGTGTGTGGCGCGCCATGTTTAGTCATGTCATAACTTGGTCGATCCAATTTCAAGCAAATTTATTGTAAATCTATTATCTATTAAAAATCAAAGATTGGTCTTTTATAGCTGCTTAGAAAAAAAAATTATTCTAAAATTTCTCATAGAAAAGCAAAACATCATGGCTTTATTAGCTGGGAACTAAAATTGAACTGTATCAACGTTATTAAAAAAAAGGAGAGGAATATGCTAGAAATTCTAAAACAAAACAAAACATCTAGCTCTTAATCCGATAAATCTTAGTTAAAGCTAAACTATTACGGTCATGTAAATAACTATTCTCTCTGGTCACAAATAGTTGCTTTTAGGCATAGGTGTAGTCAAACTTTCAAAATTTGATTGCTAATATCTTTTAAATATTTAAATTACATATATGAAAATCATATGTGCAGATTTTTCTCCAAAAGCACTTTCCTATTATTATAATCTTATTACATTTTATATATAATAATAGAAATTAGTGGCCAAAATTGTGTTTTTAGAGACTGTGATCGATGTCCAAACCGATAGCTATATATGATTAGAGGAAGGAGTGTAACATCCCAAAAGGTTAATAATATTGAAATTCAATTTTAGAGTTGACTTTGGTTTAGTTTTAAATTGTATTATTTTCTAGATTTTCTACAATTAAGGAAAAGAATTTCTAATAACCTAAATAAGGGTTCTGAAATTCAATTTCAAATATTTAATAACAAACAATTCCGAAAAAATTATTTAAATCATAGATACTGCCAACATCATTCCCAAAAAGTTTCAAAAATGTTTGAATCCATGTATTGAAATTGGCAATGTTCCTTCACTGCGTCCAAATTATACATATCTCTCTCCAACACCAAAGAAAATGGGAATTGATAATCTGAGGTTGCCCTCAACAAATCTTTGGTGAGGCTACCATCTCCTTATGACAAGCGGTAACATCTCTCTTTAAAGTCCCTCTTCTTACGAGAAGTGGCGTCATTTGCTTTCTTTCACCACTTTTCTTTTCTCTCAAAGGTTCTCTCCTTATGACAAGTGGGAGTACATCCGTCATCCCTTTTTTCCTCCATTCCCTTCCCTTAAACTCAAAATAATTTTTGTATTTTAAATTTTCTTCTCAAGTTTTTTAAAATAAATATTTTTTAACCACTTTCAACAGTTTTTTTAACTAAAACTTTTGAAGCCAAAAGTTTGTTGAAGAAAAACTTTTTGAACCGAAAGTTTGTTGAATAGAAACTTTTTTATCCAAAAGTTTTTGAATTGAAAGTTTTCAGAACTGAAACTTTTTTTTTGAATTTTTTGAGTTGAAACTTTCGATTTGAAATTTTTATTAAAAATTTTTGAGTTGATTTTAAATCGAAACTTTTTCAAACCAAAAGTTTTTAATTGAATTTTTTGAGTTGAAATTTTTGATTTGAAACTTTTTGAGTTGAAACATTCTAATTTAAAATTTTTTGATTTAGAACTTCTCGCATTGAAATTTTTCGATTTAAAACTTTTCAAGTTGAAACTTTTTATTTGATTTTTTATTTTAGTTTTTCCTGTTTTCAATTTTGAGTTGGCTTTTTCGAGTTGAAACTTCCTATTTAAAATGTTAAAAGTTAAAATGTTCTAATTTTAATTTTTGTGTTAGACAGGAAGAAGTGAGGTAGGAGAACTAGAAGTGAGTAAGAAAGAGGGAAGGGGAGGTAGATGGAGAAAACACATAGCATCCTAAGAGAAGGTGTTTTCAAATTTGTTAGTTTAAAGTTGTCCTTAAAATAGTCATACCCATGCTTAAACTATGTTTAGGGTACTGAACTAGGATTAGTTTATTCAATCTGCATGTTTTTTTTAAGCATTTTATACTTTTACTCGCTGTGAAAAGAAAAACCATGTTCTTTTTCTTTAAAAAATCCAGGTGAAGCTAGCTAAGTGGAAAAGGAGACGAGAGTAGTCACCAGTCAAAGTCCTCCTCCAGAGTCCAGACACAGTGAGAGACGGAGAAATAGTCAACCGCCTCCTGCCGAAAACTGTTGACTCCAAGGACGACTGTCTCCCCTTCCCCTTCCTCTTCCTCTTCCTCCCAAGAATCGAGAGCCGCTTCCTCTCCTCCTCCCGCTCACCGAGAGACGCAGCCGGCCATGGACGGCCCGCTCCAAGCCCTGATCGCCGCCGTGGCAGCCTTCGCCGCCATCTCCGTCCCCTGCCTCCTCCTCGCCTTCATCTGCCGCCATCGCGACCGCCTCCTCAAGCCCCACCGCCGCCGCTCCTCGGCGCCCCTCCCCGTCTCCGCCCCCGCCGGGATACCCGAGCCCTCCTCGTGGTCGTTGTACGGCTCGGACGTCGACTCCTCCCTCAAGAAGCTCTCCCTCGATGATCTCGCCAAGGCCACCGGCAACTTCTGCTCGGACAACATCATCGGCGACGGCAGCTTCGGATTCGTGTACCGCGCGGTCCTCCGCGACGGCGGATCCGCCGTGGCCGTCAAGCGCCTCTCCGCCGACCACGCCGCCGGCGCCGGCAACCGCGAGTTCCGCGCCGAGCTGGAGGTCCTGGGCAGCCTCAGCCACCCCAACCTCGCACGTCTCCTCGGCTACTGTGTCGCCGGCCGCGACCGACTCCTCGTCTACGAGCTCCTCGAGCGCGGCAGCCTCGATTCCTGGCTCCATGGCGACGCCACCGACCCGCTCCCATGGCCCGCGCGCCTCCGCATCACCCGCGGCGCCGCGGCCGCTCGCCTTCCTGCACCACGACCGCCACCCTCCGTGCTCCACCGCGACATCAAGGCCAGCAACGTCCTGCTCGACGAGGGTTCGAGGCCAAGCTCGCCGACTTCGGGCACGCCAGGGTCGTCAGCGGCAGCCCCGCCGTGTCGCACGTCAGCACGCAGGCCGCCGGCACCGCCGGGTAATGCACCGTTCTTTCCTGCAAATTACTCTGATCTCACTAGAATCCATACACAAATGAACAAATGATTCATATACTTCGATGAACTACGCTAAAACTTTTACTCCAATATACAATGTTAAATTCTTTTACGAAAAGAAAAGGATTGGATCTTACATTTGTGCAACGACAAACAGGTACATGGCGCCGGAGATACGCGTCGGCGTGGGAGCAAGCGCGAAGGCGGACGTGTACAGCTTCGGCGTGCTGATGATGGAGATAGTGACCGGCAGGCGGCCGAGCTGGCCGGTGAAGACCACCGGTGGAAAGGAGGTGGAGCTGTTGAAGTGGGCCAGGGAGAAGGTAGAGGCCGGCATCGCTCCGGAGATCATCGACCGCCGGATGGAGATCGGAGGTGAAGGTCGGGAGACGGAGGAGGTGAAAGCATTCTTGGAGGTCGCGTGGCGGTGCACGCAGGAGTCCCCGAAGAACCGGCCGGCGATGAAGGAGGTGGTGGAGGCGCTGAACAAGCTCTCAGATTAAATTGCGCTGAACAAGCTCAAGTGTGATGCAGCACTGCCCTGTGAAGATTAAATTGCGACCAGATATGTTTAATGGATCGATTAGCCTGTTAGTTTGGGTTTTGGAAGATGGAATTGTAAACTGTTCGTGCATATATACCATGAGTTGTTTGGATTTTCTTTTGCTTAGGTTACGGCAAAAAATGTTGGCAGAAGAAAATCTTGCCGGCCATTCTGCCATGGATGTGGCATGAAGGTGGGTGTACAATGACATTTAAGCTTGAAGAGAAGAAGATGAAGTGCGATGAATTGAGATGGGTTGGCAAGTATTCGACTTGTGGAGAACCACCTCTCGGTGGGTGGCGCAGTTGTAGATGTGGACTCTTATCTATCCGGGTTCAAATCTTGATATATACCTATTTCGTACACATGAGTGTCTTTCAGTAGGAATTTTGTGAGATTGTAGATTTATCCTCAGCCTCCATCTATTTAGGATTATGCTAAGAGGACGCACTCGCATGTGTGTGGCGTGCCATGTTTAGTGATGTCTTAACTTGGTCGATCCAATTTCAAGCAAATTTATTGTAAATCTATTATCTATTAAAAATCAATGATAGGTCTTTTATAGCTGCTTAGAAAAAAAAGAATTATTCTAGAATTTCTCATAGAAAAGCAAAACATCATGGCTTTATTAGCTGGGAACTAAAATTGAACTGTATCAACGTTATTAAAAAAAAAGGAGGAATATGCTAGAAATTCTAAAACAAAACAAAACATCTAGCTCTTAATCCGATAAATCTTAGTTAAAGCTAAACTATTACGGTCATGTAAATAACTATTCTCTCTGGTCACAAATAGTTGTCGTTTTAGGCATAGGTGTAGTCAAACTTTCGAAAATTTGATTGCTAATATCTTTTTAAATATTTAAATTACATATATGAAAATCATATGTGCAGATTTTTCTCCAAAAGCACTTTCCTATTATTATAATCTTATTACATTTTATATATAATAATAGAAATTAGTGGCCAAAATTGTGTTTTTAGAGACTGTATCGATGTCCAAACCGATAGCTATATATGATTAGAGGAAGGGAGTGTAACATCCCAAAAGGTTAATAATATTGAAATTCAATTTTTAGAGTTGACTTTGGTTTAGTTTTAAATTGTATTATTTTCTAGATTTTCTACAATTAAGGAAAAGAATTTCTAATAACCTAAATAAGGGTTCTGAAATTCAATTTCAAATATTTAATAACAAACAATTCCGTAAAAAATTATTTAAATCATAGATACTGCCAACATCATTCCCAAAAAGTTTCAAAAATGTTTGAATCCATGTATTGCCTAAGAAAAAACAAAAATAGCAATTTGGAAAGAAAACACAGACACTATCAGATTTTTATAAAAATTCACAAGCTTGATCACGCACTGAAAATTTTATGGAATCATCTTCCTCACCTAAGAATCCTAAATAAAACTTTTTAGAACTTTTAAAGTTAATTTATTACCTCTACAAAATGAAAGATAGCAAGGCTTTTAAAAAGGCAGCAGCGCTGTCATAATTTTATAAAAATCCACAAGTTTGATCATCATCTAAAATTCTTCTGAGAACATTAGTGATGCCTCAGGAGCCATCCACGAAAAAGTTTAAAAATTTTCTAACTCGGTTTGAATCCTCAATTAAATTCAAGAAGGAAGCACTGCCAAAACTCAATACCTGAATTCTTCCTTTTCTGTAAAGCCTGCTACACTGCACCCCTGCCACACCTCTGTAAAGCCTTGCACACCATTGCCTGGGACACTAGCTGCGAACCAAGCTCGCTCAATGCTTCCTCCTCGACCCCGTGCTCATATAAGCTGGCTGAGCCTCCCTTGGGCAACCTAGACATCTCATTTGAAGCCTCCCTGACCCCAAGCCAAAGCACGGTCCCCCCATGATTGCGCATCGCCAATGAGCTCCAGAGAAGGGCAAAACGGGATCGAACCTCTTGAGCGAAGTAGAATTCAGTTCAAGCTAGCAGGAGCACACTTGAGACTTACTGACCCTCTTCCCCATCTTATTTCAGCTCAAGGTACTGAAGAACTTTGCCATGCCGTGCTCATCTTCCCCAGTCTGGCCTGCCGATGCCAAGCCTCCTCAGCCAATCTTCGGTCGCATGAGGTTAAAAATGGGACACCCAAGCCTAGTGGATCGCTGCCGCTTTGCCACCATCGGCCAGTGCCTTGGGACTGTTGTGGCCCCCCTAGAGCTCCCCGGGCCCATGGTCGAGGGAGGCTAGCTCTCTCTCACCGCCGGCGAGGCCCTCCCAAGCCACCCCTACTCCGTGCCCCTAGCGGGTGGGCCCCAGTGTCAACCCCTGCGTAGCAATTTAAAATGTCAAAAAAGGAAATGCCATTTTCTCTGATTGAAAGCTTAATTTCTATTTTGGATGATTTTCAGAACCTACAACATTCAAATGTGCATAACTTTACATTTTCACTCCAAATTTGGTCAAACAGTTTCTAAATTCTTCTTAAATCCTAAAATTGCTAGATATGCAAAATATTTAATTTTGGACCTCTGCTTGATAACACCTTGATGGTAGCTAGTATAATACTCTTCTGAGTTTTTTTGTTTGAAAGTGAAGGTTTTGCTCCAATTTCAATTTGAGATAAGGATTTTGTTTTTTTTTTGTGTAGATACTAAAACATTTGTTCGGTTGTCATAGCTCAATATGGGATGTCTACTACAGTTTTACTCTATTGATGAAATATTTAGTACTTTTCATCCAAACAGTTTTACAAGAGCAGTTTTGACCATGTCATGTATTTCCTGAATTTTGTGTTTCAAATAGAACATGTTTGATTGCATGAGATATTCATAATGATATTTATCCAATGCCATAGGTGACATTTTGGCTTATGATGTTTTGATGATTGAGCATTTGTTTGAAGAGTTTAATTGCACAGAATTAGTTTTTCTAGGATTATGAAGCCCTACATTTGTTCGTCTGCATTGTTAATAGCTATGTGTTTAAACCTATCTGGTGATTTGCTCAATTTGGTTTCATGAAAAGCATTTGAATAAGATTGTTCTAGTCTTTCTTGATGAGAGTAGTGTTTGAGACCATATCAAGTCACACATTTGGATGGTCCGCCATCTCATGTTTGTAATTTTCCTCGTATAGTGATTTTTTCCTTGTTCGTTCGTGGTGTTTTTCCGGCAATAATTTTTTATATTAAATATGTGTCTCTTGTTCCCTTGTTCATCTACTATTTGCCAAATTATTCCTAACACATGTATATATATATTATTATAGCGCTAGAGATTGGCGACGCTAGAGCGGTGCCATGTCACTGCGTTCACGGAGAGGTCGTCCGAAAAATTAAAAATTACGTTTAGGTCCTTTCGACGGTTTTTTAATAAAATAGACTCAAAAAATTTTAAAATTACATTTAGATCCCTCCGTGGTTTACATTTAGGTCCTCCTCATAGTTTTTAGCGGAACGGACTCCGGAAAAAATAGATTAGTTTAGGTCCCTCTACGGTTGACGTTTGACTCCTGTCAGCGGTTTTAAGAGAATCGGACTCGAAAACATAGATATGTCTCGACAAAAAAAAAACACACAGATTCGTCGAAGGTTTATAGCAGCCCACAGATTCGCCGACGGGTCCTAGCAACTTTTTTTTAAGAACGTAAAAAAACAGCTGCGGTTTTCTGAAAGAAACTCAGATTCATCGAAAGTTTATAGTAGCCCATAGATTCGCCGACGGGTCCTAACCGCAGTTTTCTCAAAAAAAAAACATAGATTCATTGGAGGTTTATAGCAGCCTATATATTCACCGGTGGGTCCTAGCGACCCATTTTTTTTAAACGAAAAGAAAACCAAAAATACGACTAAATTCTTCGAATTTTACACATTGCATCGTCCTGCGCGACGCAGCGTAGTGCGTTATTCTGACTAGTTCTCATGACACCTCGGTGAATTCACAGCTCTTTACTTGTTGTCGACACTTTCCTTCACCCATATTGTGGTATCTGCTACTGTACTTGTGCTACATTGGAAAGCAAACATCATATAGGAGGCCATCTCAATGCCAGTGATAGTACAACTTTTGTTGGTACATTTTGTAATTCTTTCACATCTCTGATGATCATATACTGTAGAAGATCTTTGCACCACCATGTATAAACAATTGACAGAAGGTAGAGGTGATCCCAAAATGGCATGATGAGCGCGCGCACGTAAATACTTAGATCCATGTGCATTCCTTTACAAATATTGCCTGTTTGACGACGGCCTAATCTTTATCAGCTTTCGATCATGACATAAACCATGCATGCTAAGAATTGAGTTAAGAAACACGTCTGACATCCGAAAATAAGCAACACAAACAGCATTTAACATGAGCTTAATTTGTTGATGATTTGTTCCACCAACTAACGCACACAACAATATACTAGTACTTTTACAATGATCAGTCGCTTACAGCATGTTTAAATGGTATTCCAGATATCCTGTAAGCTAGGCAATTTCCATCTTAGCACACCAATTTCTATCAGCTCGATTTGTCGGGGCTTCAGATAGCAACCTGGCCAGGAAAGGATAACAGGACATTGTTCTCTCAAGCAGCTGATACATTCTTCCCTTCTGCCTCCTATTCCTATTGTACCCAACTCTTTGATGGATATATCTTATCCGAGTGGTTCTTCTATATATCATCCTCCTAATATATGCTATATAAATCTTAAAGCAAATAAAATAGTAAATATTATTCATACTTTAAACTTTAAAATAGTAACACATAAAAAGACAACCCATCTTATGGTTCCCTTATCTTCTTCCTCCATGCTATGCTGGTTGCTAGCGCCTTGTGTGCAACGATGAAAAGGAAACATTATATAATAGGAGGCCATGCTAATTAATGGCAATGATAGTGAAAATTTTGGTTGTTGCATGCTATGCATTTACCTACTCCTCTAGATTAAATGATGATATCTTGTAGTACGATCCCAATATTGGATAATCTCTAGGCTGCAAATATATCTATAATTTTTACTAATATATAAAGACGAGTTGGTAGCTGTCGTCTGTTCTCACTCTCCTACTTTCTAAAAAAAGTAGCACGCCGATATATAACCTATAAGATAAAAAGAAAACTAATCGTATCTCTCTCTCTTTGTGCCACACCCGTCCCTGGCGGGGAACATTACCCACTTCTCCTCCCTATGGCAACATCGAAGTGCAATTTTTAAACATGTAGCACGATTTAATTATTTAGTTAAAAACATGTTTTCATTGCAACACACAAACTCTTACAAGTATGCATACACACGACAGAAAGTAGAGATGATCTCTCCCGTTAGTGGTATACTCGCTCTGGTTACAAATAATTGCTATTTTAGACATCGACACGGTCTCCAAAACACATCTTTGATCACTAATTTTCTATTATAATATATTTAAAAACCCAATAAAATTATAACATTATGAAAGTATTTTTGAGATAAAGTCAAACATATAATTTTCATGTTTTCAATTTAAATATTTCAAATGATATTGATATTTAAAGTTTTAAAAGTTTGATCAGTATCTATGTCCAAAACATCAACGATTTGTGATGGAAGGGAGTATATGACTAGCTGGGAGGAATTAATGAACTGTTTTCACGTTTGGTGGCCTTTAATAAGGAGACACGGTATGATCGATCGAGCCCTATCTTTGGGCAAGATTGATGTTTACAATTGCAGTGAAAGAGACTAACCCTATATTTTTCAAGAACACAATCGTGAGACGTGGAGAAGAAATGTAGTACATGACCGTGATAGGAAGCCTTTTTTCTACTCTTGAGAGTAGTTATTTCCTATGCCATATATTACACGTAAAGAGTATCTCGTAAAACGAAAGGTATTTATGTGTACTATACATGTATATAAGACTATCTAGGTGGTATGTCCTTTTTCCACAGGAGGTATATATGTACTTTTTTTTGGACATACTCCTTTTTATGTGCATATACGAAAGTATTTGCAAAATGCACTAAAAACTATGAGGACTCCCTTGCAATTTTTTCAGGTAGCTCATATTGGAGTATCTTATAATTAATGTATGAGTATATCCAAAGTGATAAAGGAGTATTTCAAGTTCGTTTAGATGGTAATTACACTCAGGTGTAACTACACCTGGAAGTAGAATATATATATATATACACACACACGCATACTATTTTGTGCCTATATGTAGAGTAGTCTATTGTACACTCGGGCCAATTAATCCAGTCTGATCGAGTTATGCATCACACTAATCGGCACATTGCACTATCCAGTTGACGGAGTTATGCATCCCACTAACCAATTAATAAATGTGGTTCATTGTTCGTACATGAATTATTTTTTCTTTATTTTAGCCATAACTTTTTATTCGCAGCTTTTGAACGGTTTACACCAGTAGCTTACTGATGACGAGCAGAACAACATGATATAATTCTCAGCAATAAACAGTATTTTGTTGTCTAGTGATAAATTTTACTATTTGTATGCATAAATTTTACTATTATATAGAGGTACAGTAGCCTGTATAGCCTATACAGTAATAAAGACTTATAGTATATAAGCAGTAAAATCTGTATATGGCTTACAGCCTGTATAGCATGTTCAGGAGCCCAGCAGCATGTACGTATTTGTGCCTACCCAACCCGACCATGTACCCAGCATGTACATAAAGGCTTCACCAACCTCACAACCAAAGTAGATTAATTATTTGCCTGTACACATGCAGAATCGATTTTACTATCACGCGAAGGGTGATCTCTCTCTCTACACACACACTACCCCCCGCGTAATAAACAGGTCCTCTAATAGGTTTTTAACAGGAAGGACTTGAAAAAAAATAGAAATTACAATTATATCCCTCCGCGGTTTTTTCAAAAATACCACAAGTTCGCCAACGGTTTATAACAGTCCACAGATTAACCGATGGGTCCTAACGACCCATTTTTTTTAAAAAAATAAGAAAACCAGAATTACGCAAAAAAAGAAAATAAAACCGGAATTACGCAAAAAAAGAAAATACATTTATTGTCTCCCAAACAAAAAAACAGATTCGACGATGAGTCTTAACAACCTTTTTTTTTAAAAAAAAAAAAGAAAACCGGAATTACGCAAAAAAAAAAAACAAATATCGTTTAGGTTCCTCCGTGTTTTTCTCCAAAAAAAAAAGTTCACCGACAGGTCCTAACAATTCACAGATTCGCCGACGGCTTCTAACAGCTTATTTCTTTTTTTAAAAAAAAAAACCATTTCTTTTAAAAAAAGAAATCCAAAATTACATAATTTTTTTAAGAGATATCTGTCAGACAAAATTTCGCATGACGCAGCGTAACGTGATGAAATTTCGCACGACGCTGCGTAGCATGTGGCCCTTGCTAGTTTTTACTATGCGTTTCTACACTGGTGCACGTGGGCATGCCCGGCAAATTCATTAAACCAAGTTGGCAGTTACTCGTCACCACAACATTTGGAGCACATGGGACCGCCAGATGGTCTTTCAAATTTGCTTAATCCTGGCTTGCAAATTGTAATATGGTTAACCGGATGTGCTGTTTTCTGCTGCATGCCTTCCTTATGTTACCACGGTGCATTTCGATTTCTTACTTCTCAATACTGCTTTCCAAGTGTTCTTTCAGCCGGGGTAGTGGTATTTATTTTTTTCCCATGAGGCGATGAACCGAGATGTGCTTATTCCAGGTGCTGCAATGGGAAAATGAACAAAAGGGTCACCTTTCGCGAGCACTTCATGTTCACGGCAGTGAAAGGAAGCAGATTCGGTATATATGTTCATGTCTGTGTTGAGTGTTTCCATTGAGGTCAGGATCGGAGATCACGCGCTACATTTCTTCGGTTCGTTTGGCCATGGTGAGCAATGGCTAAGGCGCGGCGAGAACGTCTGCAGGGCATATGCCCAAATGTGCCAGTGCAATACGCGTAGTAATTTTACCGGCTGCGTCGCAAGATTTTACTACTACACGGACTGTTGAATCCTCTGGTATGATAATAAAATATATATATTACTAGTTCAATGCCCATGTGTTGCTATGAAAAATAAAATTGGTAACGAAACATAAAGGTCAAACAATAAAAGAAAATTGTGCTACAAGATCAAACATCTATTTCTCCCTATTACAAAAGTTTTTATGGTTTCTCTTCCGGTATAAATTAAAATCAAATATATTGTACGTAGCAATATATATTACCAATCTAAAAAATCAATCAATCATTTTTACCTCTTTTTGCAATTTATCTTCCACCGCAGTTGCACCAACAAGGATCAGCCCTCTTTCAATCAAATTTGAGACTCGATCGAGATGCAATTCTCTATCAAGCCCAATAGATATCTTCGTTTTAAGAAACTCAGCACTCCAAGAAGAACATTCTGATTCCTGCAGCACTCTGTATGATAGTGCAGACGTCCGTAAGCCAGCCTCACCATACTCATTGAGATGCCTACTTGTATCAGGCTCATACAACTTTCCATTTTTTAGCCAACCTATCAAATATGATGCTGCTTGGGTAGAACAAAGAACAGCAAAAGATAGTTAAGCTGAAGCATAAACAACTCATGTACGTTGACAGTACCTAGTCAGCAATAAAGTGTATAAGTTACTCTTCTGGTAACACTTTCACTTTTAAAGTCATCATTTTTTAGTTTTTGATTTACAACACAAACGACTTCATGACATATGTTGAGCTAAAAACTTGAAACATAAGCATCGACAGAGAAATATATTTGGTATAGAACTTTACCTAGCTGGTGGTGCTGAAGCCGGTGAGGAGGGCAGCGCGGCGTAGACCCAGTAGTCGGGAGACCGTGCGGTGAGGAGGCCGAAGATCCGCTCGGTCCCGCCACATCAACGCGGAAATTATTATTTCCCCCCTTTTACGACCACGTTTCCTAAACGTCCTTCCGTTCGCTATCTCATCTTTCTCTTTTCCCCTCTCTTGGCCTCATCCCCTTCTCTTTGTAGCCTCTCCCTCCCTCCGACCTGTCCACACGCGAGACTGTAAGTTCAACCTTAATTAGTTATGGTTTTGGTGTTAATGACAAATCTAATCTTGTGTTAATGACAAATCCAATATTAAGTTTATCCCCTAATGCGATATTGTTCTTAATGACAAATCTTATATCGAGACTAACATGTTTGTTTAGAATATCTTTGTTTAGTCTCATCGCATTGAAAAATGGAAAACCCAAGGTATGTTTGCATATTCATTCTAGTATTAGTGCATACTTTGGAGTCAAGTTAAAATATGAATGTCCCGTTATATTAACCACAAAAGCGTGCATCATGTTCCCAATCCATACATTACATGGATGCACACACTTAGGGGAGTTCGTGGTTTAACTTGATAGTTTCATTGTATTGATCTATTCTTTATTGACACATATAAGGATCAAGACAAAGAAACTAAATCCTTGAGTATATATTTGAATTGCCTAGTTATAAGTATACTCATGGTAATATAGGATATACTCAATACGATCAATTTGAATATGTGCATATTATCTCCAAGTCAATCATATTTATGCACGTATACATGTGGGGTGTATTCTATAGTTGATGATTTAGAGTAATGATCATTTCCATACAATTTGCATATAATGGATCATTACTTTCCATCAACATGAGTATATGAAAACTTGTGTAGTTAATATATACTCATATCAATTTAAATGATAATTTAAATTGAGTTCATTTGTCGTGTTAATTATTAAAGAATATTTCATCATGTGTTGATGGTGTTCCTTGATTAATTAAGGATAAATGAATAGTTCTTAAGTATAATTAAGCATGAGTTGCATTATTGTACTTAAGACACAATTAATCATCTCAATTGATTTAGGTTGTGCTCAATTGATCTAGAGGCATCCATTATGTGTTAATGGAGTGCAAAGATAATTGAGACAACCATGCATCTTGGACTAACAAGTTTCTTGAGTTATGTTTGGTTAGGTCCAAAGATGATGAGAACGGAAAATGACGGCATCATGAGTTGATGGGCGTCAAGAATGGATCCCGAAGATAAAGAAGGGTGATGATCCAGGGAGTATCAAAGCGATGATCATAAAGACCCCAAAGGGATTGCTTGTCCAAGTGAAGGTATAACTAGATAGGCTAAGGACTTTGTAGTCTTTGAGTCTAAGGTTTTATCGCCGTGCTATTAAGAGGGGTCGTTCCCTTTGCTTGAGCTTCATCATGTGTTGGTGATCTCATTCCGCGTTCACTCGAGCTCAAATCATTTGGATTTGGTTTTTGCATATGGGTTAACCATTTGGCATGTGTTGCGAATGGGTTAAACTTATGCTTGGTTGTATTGGTTTTCGATAATGCTTTGATTTGCATGTGTTGCAAGAAATGATAAGCTAGTGCGTTGGCTTTTGCGTGAAGTTCATTTTGCATGTGTTGCATTAGTTGAAGCTTCATGCTTTGGTTTATAAAACAATCTTTCTAAAACTTGTGTTTGCTTGGAGCTAAGTTTTGCATGTGTTGCAAAAGGAGAGAGCTCAAGCACAATTTGGTGTTTGTGTGTTTGTATGGAGCTAGAGGCTTGCATGTGTTGCGAGTAAAGAGCTCATACGTGTGATTTGGTTTAGTTGATGTTTGGTTTTGGTGTGAAGTCGATTTGGTATGGTTGCACGGAACTAGAGAATTGCACGTGTTGCAATTAGAGAGTTCATGCACCTTGATTTGATGTTGCTTGGAGCTAGACTTTTGCATGCGTTGCAAAGAGTAGTGCTCAAGCATGAAAGTATGTTTGATGTGGTCATTGCGTTATTTGCAAAGTTCGTTGTGCGAATAAACTGAGGTTTATGAGTCCGAAATTCCGAGAGCATGTGAGTGGGGCTTGCAACGGGTGTTGGCAAGTTGACCGGGTCTTGTGTTGACCTTCACATGGCTAGGGGGATTAATCTCATAAACTCGAGTTTGATTTGCTTAATACGTTTTGCAAATAGTTCTTGAGTTGATTGCGAAATGTGTTTTTGCGATTTGGTTTGAATTCTTTGAGCATGTGTTAAAGTTGGTGCAAATGTGTTTTGCACGTGTGTATGGTCATGTGTTGATCATCCATTGGCTCAATGAACGAAGTTTGTTTTTCGGAGAATCGGATTTGGAGTTGAATCCCTGTTTTTCTCCTGCGGCGGTACTCTAATGCCTTGCATCTTGATAATCTGTAAGTGGCTTGATACTAGGGGTTCGCCGTAGCTATTTGGCGTAATCCCAGTGTTTTTGTTTTGCGTGGCGTGAGCACTGCTCGGTGGGGAGCGGTAGTACGGTCATGGTCGGTACTCAGAGCCCTCGAGAAAGCGGTAATCTGGGATATATGGCCGTTAAGGCCGTTGGAGGTCGGTTGCAGACTCTGCGACCCTTAGAGGCGATAGATACCAAGATTTATTGATTTTGCCGTTTGCCCCCAAGCGGCTAGTTTTCTTAGTGGGGCTATATATACCCCCTTGGGGGCTTGGGGCGGTGGGTTGTGGTGTTGTTGCTGTGTGTGGGAGTTGTGTGCATGTGTTGCTCTTCTCCTTTGCTTCTTGAGCTTAAGAGTGAGACTAATTGCATGTGTTGCAATTAGGAAGTGATTTGAGAGCCTCTTGTGCATGTGTTGCACTTGAGGAGGCCTTGTGCATGTGTTGCACTTGGTGATCACCGGTTGCGCATTCGTTGTGCTCGGTGAAGTTCGAGCGAAGGCGGCTTGTTACTCTTGGAGGTTGCCGACTCCTAGACTGGCAGAGGCGTCGTCTTGGAGCTCTCAAGGTTGTGAGAAGCCCGGCAAGTTTGTGAAGGTTCGGGTTGAGCCTCGCGCGGCGTGAAAACCACGACTAGTGGAAAGAGGCGGTGCTCGGCGGAGCCGGTCCAAGTGTGGGCTAGCCTCAACGTGGACTAGGGAGACGGCAAGTCTCCTAACACCACGGAAAAACATCGGTTGTCCCTTGTCTCTTTACTTTCAAGTATTTACCTTGTGCATATTATTGATTGCTTGAATGTATTAGAATTGCTTAGTATTAATTGATTGTTCAATTTAGCAATTCTAGTGTAGAGACTTAATTTAGATAGTGCACTAGTGAGCCTAGTTGATTTAAGGCTTTAATTGTCAAAACCTATTTGTCGCTTCCGCATATATCTTTGATTAGGTTTTGACATAGGGGTTGATTAGAGCGATCGATTTTAGTAAGCGATTAATTTCGTAAAACGCCTATTCACCCCCCCTCTAGGCGCATCCTCGACCCTACAAGTGGTATCAGAGCCACGGTCACTCTCATTTTAGGCTTAACCGTCTAGAGAGTAAAAGGGATGGCGCCTAGCGGTCTAGTGCACTCACACGATCCACAAATGCTAAATGGTTCTAATTATGCTTCATGGAAAATATTTATGATTAGTCATTTTAAATCCATGAGCCCACAAATATGGTGGATCGTAGATGTCGGCTTTTCTTCTCCACTAAATGATATTGCTCCAACTAAAGGAGAGGAGAAATGCCTACATCTCGACGCTCAAGCAACTAACGTTTTATTTAGTGTTGTGAGCGTAGAAATATTTAATCTCATATGCAACCTCTCGAGCGCTCATGCTATGTGGATCAAACTTCAAGATAAATTTGAATCATCCACAACAATTGAGGATTGCAATGAGGAGGAAGTGTCGGTTGACAATTCAACATCAACATCAAATGATGAACCAAGCATCTCCATCAACCTCAACCTCCGCCTCAAGCGAATGACTTAATCTTCACTTATATCAAAAATTCGTTGCTTCATGGCAAAAGGTAAAGATGAGGTATGTGATGACGAAGAGCCCTCTTATGATGATTTAATGGATATGTTAGAGGAGCTCAATAATTATCTTGGGAAGGAGAAAACTAAATATAAAACTTTAAAGCTTGAACATGAATCACTTCAAAGTGATTATAATATGCTTAAAGAAAATCATGAAACCCTCCTTCTCAAAGAAATTTATAAGTCTAAGGTGGATATAGGAATTTCATGTAATTCAATTGATGAAATGTCTTGCTTAAATGTCAATTCAAATACTTCATCAAAAATTGATATGTCCACCTCTTGTGAGGATTTAATTAATATACCTTGTTGCTCTAATGATATCGCTTCAAGTTCTTCTATGTGTTTAGATACTAATCTTGTAGAAGAAAACAATGAGCTCAAGGCCCAAGTCATTAAGTTGGAAAATGACTTGAAGAGGTGCGTTAAAGGAAAAGCCCTCCTCGACGAAATCTTGAGCAAGCCAAGGGCGCCTCAAGACAAGCGAGGATTCGGCTACAACTCCAAGAGGGAGAATAGCAAGACGAGGCATAATGTGCGACACACGAAGACAATCAAATGCTTCGCATGCAACAAGAAGGGCCACCTCGCCTCCGTGTGCCCTAATAATGTGGAGATCAAGCCACAAGCATCAACCATGAGGCAAGCCGGCAAGGAGCAAGTCAAATCGGTCAAGAGAGGACCAAATAGCGTGACGTGCTTCAATTGTGGGGAGAAGGACACTGGTGAGGATTGTCCCAAAGGTATAACTCCTAAGCCTATTCTCATTAATGAAAATTATTTGCTTAGGAAGGACAAGAATGGCAATGTGTTTGCCAAGCTTGTCAAGTCCCCTATGCACGCTAAAAATGATATTCATTTGCATAGGAAGAATAATTCTAGAAATGTGTTTGCTCAAAATGCTAGATTTCCTAAGAATAAGAAAAATCATGATGATCATATGCTTAGGAAAAATAATAGCAAAACATTTACTAGATTTGCTAGATCCTCTAAGCCATTTCATAATTTTAATTATCACATGCTTAGAAGAGATCAAACTAGAAATAGTTTTGCAAAATATCATTATCCTCCTAAACCATTCCATAAAAATGCCAATTATTTGCCTAGGAGAAATAATTATCGCAATTCTATTTCTAGTCATGTTAATCAATTCAAAATGCTAAAATTAGGACCATTTGGGTTCCTAAATCAATTGTGACTAACATTGTCGGACCCAACAAGGATTGGGTACAAAAATCGCCTAAAAGAATTTTAGGCAATAAAGAGATGGATTGGACGCTTGCACATCAAGAGGAGAAGGATTACATTCGATCTACAAGTGGTGTCAAGCATGAAGACAATCATGTCCATCATAAGCCAATGCCATCTCGGTAACAAGCATTTAAATTGATTACTATTATGTTTATAGCCTTGTGTAGGTTATATTGTAATATTCATGCTAGAATCAATTTAGATTGCTTGGTATGGACACTTGCTCTCGCCTCTTATCTATTCTCTTATTGCAAATCTTGAGCAAGTTTAGAAGTGGCACATTTAGGGGAGTGTTAATTCATATTCATGTGTATCACATCCCTCACGCAGCCCATATTAATATAAGTGCATATATATGTATTTTCAAAATCAACCATTTAGCCAAAAGTCAAAATTTTGTATACTATTACTAATCTTGTGAAAAACTAGTTGAAAAATGTATACAAATGCTTTCAAAAGGTTTTCAAATGGTTTTGGCTTTACAAAAACTAATTTCAAAAGAAAATAAGTTTTTAGCCCAAAAACTAGTTACTAGTATCTTGATTTTGATTTAAACTTATATTTTTCATAGAATTAAAAGTAAAAGGATTTTGAAAGTATTTCCAAAACGAAAATCCTAGAGTTGGTCATTCTTAACAATTTTTGTGTTCAAAAGATTTTCAAAAGACCAACTTATCAAAAATTATTCGATTTTGAAACTCACCGAAAAACTATACTTGACCCGTAATGGTCATATTATTGCACTTAGTGAGTTTCTCCATTTGGATCAATTCTTGTGTAAAATTGTGATTCAAAATGGTATTTTAGACTCATACACAAAATTCAAATCCATATATCTTACCCCTTACTTTATTTGAAGTTTTGTGTTAATTGGATTTGACCTTGCTTCTTAATTTGGACTATTTAGGTCAAAAACCAAAATTTGTATTTAAACAACCCAAATTTGTGAAAAGACTTGTAAAAGTATTCTATTATGTATCTCAAATGTTTTACAAGCTTTCAAAATGAAAAAAAAAATCTATGATTAAAATCTAATTTGGCTCAAAAACGATTTGATTTAATCCGAAATGGCCTATTTAGGCATATAGCTCAAATCGTGGCATTCGAGTTGGATTTCATCATAAATCTTGGCTATACACATTCTTGATACACCTATCTAAGCCATGGAAAAAGAAATTGCATGAAATCCAAACCGAAGTGCATTTTGAGGCTTTTCGTGAAAATCGCTTTTCGTTTTTGCCTCAAAACGCAATTTGCCATAACTTTGAAAATAAAATTGTTTTGATGAAAATTCTTTTTGGAAAACCCTCTAATTAGTCCAAAGTGCATATCTGCAAAATTTCAAATCAATTGGACTTCATTTGAATCATTTTTGGCAAAATTTGCAAAAGACTGAAGTCTCGGTTGAAAGTGCGGTACTCAAGCCACGACCAGTGATAATACTGGTTTGCGGTACTACCGGTCCCTGTAGGCGGTAGTACCGCCCTGCAGATTTGGTTCTGTTTTCTCGGGGTTTCTCGAGCTTTACTTTGGGATATCTTTTTATTGGAATGTGATTTTTCAAGAATTCTTTTGTAATAGTTTCTTGTCATCCCAAAGTTCATTTGTGCAAAATTTGGAGAGCTCTGAAATTTATTTGATCGCATTTTCAAGTGGTATCGATTATGAGCACTTTAAATGAACTAAAGAGTGATTTTCACTTGATCTTTTGAAAAGACAAAACTTGTGCAATTCAAATGCAAATAACTCCATGTTTCATTCATTGAACATCTTGGGTAGTTCATCTATTGCAAGTTTTGGGCACTTATTGGCTTTCAAGTGATATCATGTCTTTATTTTGCTCGGATACTAAATCTTTGTAATTTTATTGATCCATCTTGAGTTTTCGATACCCGTAAGTATATATTGCCTTAATTTTATTGCTCTGAGAATATTGCTCTGATACCCATCAATGTTATCGATATTTCCTTTAAGTGGTATCAATCCTTTATGAGTTGATTTTAAGTGGTATCAATTGAGCATTTGTTCACTCCATATGCTTACAAGTGGTATCATTGAGTTTTTCTTTTCTTCAAGTGGTATCATGGATCTTATTGTCATTTCTTCTAAGTGATATCCTTGATCATTTGGATTACTTTTTTAAGTGGTATCATTGAATTCAATTATTTCCTACAAGTGGTATTTCATTGCCTATTTGTAGCATTACTCCGATACCCAAATTCTTGATTAAGATTTTTCCTCTCAAATTAAAATTGTAAGTTCAACCGCTTAAGATTTCTCTGTGTGAGAGTCTTTATGGATTGAAATATCTAAAAGAGGAAAATATCTAGTTGAGCATTGTTCTTAAATCAAAATTTCAAAATGCTCATTTCTTTTGGTTCTTCTAGCAAGCCCTTGAGATTAATTTTTACAAGTGGTATCTAACCTCTCAAGTGGTATTCTTTTGGGTTCCTCGTTTAACCCTATTAGGCAAAGTATTGGATTCTTTAAAAACAGAATCATATTGAAAATTTGCAAAGCCTAATAAAATGAGGAGTGATTTATTTGAAACACATTCAAATATCTTTTTTATTTCAAATAAACCGTGTGATACCCTTACTTCGTTTTTCATGCCTATCTTTACAAGTGGTCTTTTTACAAGTGGTATCCACAAACCCAAATATGGTCTCTTTTCGAGTTTTCTTTCTTTTTAGACCATATTTCAAATAAAAACTTGCTTTACTTCTTGAAAGACCCTTCAAGTTTTTATTTGGCTTAAGTTCTTCAAATTCCACTCCAAGGTCATAAGTATGCATTCTAATCCTTATATGACCTTCATTAAAAAAGAAATGGTTAAATGCTAAAAAGGGGAGAATGTTTTTCCAAGTTAAATACCAAAAGGGGGAGATAATGATAAATCTTATTAATGATTAATGTTTAAATGCCAAAAAGGGGGAAGAATGTATTTCAAGTTAATCTTTTAGTTTTTCCATTTTTGGTGCTTAATGCCAAAAGGGGGAGAATTAAGAAGCTTAATGTCATTTGGTTTAAAAAAAATAAGCTTGATATGATTAAGGGGGAGAATTAATATGCATATGTGTTAAATTAGCTTATAATTCTCTCGATATGTTAGTTTTAATCCAAATGTGCTTATTAAGCTTGGATTTGTCATTATTCACCAAAAAGGGGGAGATTGTAAGTTCAACCTTAATTAGTTATGGTTTTGGTGTTAATGACAAATCTAATCTTGTGTTAATGACAAATCCAATATTAAGTTTATCCCTAATGCGATATTGTTCTTAATAACAAATCTTATATCGAGACTAACATGTTTGTTTAGAATATCTTTGTTTAGTCTCATCGCATTGAAAAATGGAAAACCCAAGGTATGTTTGCATATTCATTCTAGTATTAGTCGCATACTTTGGAGTCAAGTTAAAATATGAATGTCCCCGTTATATTAACCACAAAACGTGCATCATGTTCCCAATCCATACATTACATGGATGCACACACTTAGGGGGAGTTCGTGGTTTAACTTGATAGTTTCATTGTATTGATCTATTCTTTATTGACACATATAAGGATCAAGACAAAGAAACTAAATCCTTGAGTATATATTTGAATTGCCTAGTTATAAGTATACTCATGGTAATATAGGATATACTCCAATACGATCAATTTGAATATGTGCATATTATCTCCAAGTCAATCATATTTATGCACGATACATGTGGGGTGTATTCTATAGTTGATGATTTAGAGTAATGATCATTTCCATACAATTTGCATATAATGGATCATTACTTTCCATCAACATGAGTATATGAAAACTTGTGTAGTTAATATATACTCATATCAATTTAAATGATAATTTAAATTGAGTTCATTTGTCGTGTTAATTATTAAAGAATATTTCATCATGTGTTGATGGTGTTCCTTGATTAATTAAGGATAAATGAATAGTTCTTAAGTATAATTAAGCATGAGTTGCATTATTGTACTTAAGACACAATTAATCATCTCAATTGATTTAGGTTGTGCTCAATTGATCTAGAGGCATCCATTATGTGTTAATGGAGTGCAAAAGATAATTGAGACAACCATGCATCTTGGACTAACAAGTTTCTTGAGTTATGTTTGGTTAGGTCCAAAGATGATGAGAACGGGAAAATGACGGCATCATGAGTTGATGGGCGTCAAGAATGGATCCCGAAGATAAAGAAGGGTGATGATCCCGAGGGAGTATCAAAGCGATGATCATAAAGACCCCAAAGGGGATTGCTTGTGCGCGGCGGCGAAGGTATAACTAGATAGGCTAAGGACTTTGTAGTCTTTGAGTCTAAGGTTTTATCGCCGTGCTATTAAGAGGGGTCGTTCCCTTTGCTTGAGCTTCATCATGTGTTGGTGATCTCATTCCGCGTTCACTCGAGCTCAAATCATTTGGATTTGGTTTTTGCATATGGGTTAACCATTTGGCATGTGTTGCGAATGGGTTAAACTTATGCTTGGTTGTATTTGGTTTTCGCATAATGCTTTGATTTGCATGTGTTGCAAGAAATGATAAGCTAGTGCGTTGGCTTTTGCGTGAAGTTCATTTTTGCATGTGTTGCATTAGTTGAAGCTTCATGCTTTGGTTTCGCAAAACAATCTTTCTAAAACTTGTGTTTGCTTGGAGCTAAGTTTTGCATGTGTTGCAAAAGGAGAGAGCTCAAGCACAATTTGGTGTTTGTGTGTTTGTATGGAGCTAGAGGCTTGCATGTGTTGCGAGTAAAGAGCTCATACGTGTGATTTGGTTTAGTTGATGTTTGGTTTTGGTGTGAAGTCGATTTGGTATGGTTGCACGGAACTAGAGAATTGCACGTGTTGCAATTAGAGAGTTCATGCACCTTGATTTGATGTTGCTTGGAGCTAGACTTTTGCATGCGTTGCAAAGAGTAGTGCTCAAGCATGAAAGTATGTTTGATGTGGTCATTGCGTTATTTGCAAAGTTAGATTTGTCTTGAATAAACCGAGGTTTATGAGTCCGAAATTCGAGAGCATGTGAGTGGGGCTTGCAACGGTGTTGGCAAGTTGGCCGGTCTTGTGTTGACCTTCACATGGCTAGGGGATTAATCTCATAAACTCGAGTTTGATTTGCTTAATACGTTTTGCAAATAGTTCTTGAGTTGATTGCGAAATGTGTTTTGCGATTTGGTTTGAATTCTTTGAGCATGTGTTAAAGTTGGTGCAAATGTGTTTTGCGTGTGTATGGTCATGTGTTGATCATCCATTGGCTCAATGAACGAAGTTTGTTTTTCTGGAGAATCGGATTTGGAGTTGAATCCTGTTTTTCTCTGCGGCCGGTACTAGGGCCTTGCATCTTGATAGTACCATAAGTCTTGATACTACCGGGGTTAAGCCGCCGGTAGCTATTTGGCGTAAACGAGTGTTTTCTGTTTTGCGTGGCGTGAAGCCGCTTCGATGGGAGCGGTAGTACTGTAGTCGGTACTCTAAGCCCTCGAGGGCTGTGAGTACCGATATATGGCCGTTCTTGAGCCGTTGGAGGTCGGGGCCGTCTACCGCCCTTAGAGGGATGAGTGCAAGATTTCACGATTTTGCCGTTTCGCCCCCAAGCGGCTAGTTTTCTTGGTGGGGCTATATATACCCCTTGGGGGCTTAGGCGATGGTTCTTGGTGTTGTTCTTTGTGTGTGGGAGTTGTGTGCATGTGTTGCTCTTCTCCCTTTGCTTCTTGAGCTTAAGAGTGAGACTAATTGCATGTGTTGCAATTAGGAAGTGATTGAGAGCCTCTTGTGCATGTGTTGCACTTGAGGGAGGCCTTGTGCATGTGTTGCACTTGGTGATCACCGGTTCTTGCGTCGTTGTGCTCGGTGAAGTTCGAGCGAAGAAGCGGCTTGTTACTCTTGGAGGTTGCCGACTCCTAGGCGCGCGGCGTCGTCTTGCGGAGCTCTCAAGGTTGTGAGAAGCCCGGCAAGTTTGTGAAGGTTCGGGTTGAGCCCACGCGGCGTGAAAACCACGACTAGTGGAAAGAGGCGGTGCTCGGCGGGAGCCGGTCCAAGTGTGGGCTAGCCTCAACGTGGACTAGGGGAGACCGGCAAGTCTCCGAACACCACGGAAAAACATCGGTTGTCCCTTGTCTCTTTACTTTCAAGTATTTACCTTGTGCATATTATTGATTGCTTGAATGTATTAGAATTGCTTAGTATTAATTGATTGTTCAATTTAGCAATTCTAGTGTAGAGACTTAATTTAGATAGTGCACTAGTGAGCCTAGTTGATTTAAGGCTTTAATTGTCAAAACCTATTTGTCGCTTCCGCATATATCTTTGATTAGGTTTTGACATAGGGGTTGATTAGAGCGATCGATTTTAGTAAGCGATTAATTTCAGAAACGCCTATTCACCCCCTCTAGCGCATCCTCGACCCTCTGAGCGCTAGTGAGCTGGCGGCTCATCGGCCGTGGCCGTGGGAGCGATCTGAGGTGATCGCGAGGGTCGACGGTGGTATCGCCTCCGTGAGATGTGGCCATGGGCGAGAACGGAGCACCAGCGCCGGGGCGCTGGCCGCTGCCAGCAATAGCCGCCGCATTCACGGCGAAACCTGCCGACTACCGGTGATGGAAGAGGTGGGATACGACGCGCACGCCGTCGTGTACCATGTGGTCTTCGTCCCCAGGAATGAGATTGTTGCAGTCAAGTGCCTGGATCTCGATCAGCTCAATAATAACATCATGAGCATTCATTATATCCCCCTCTCCCTTCCTCCTATCGTAAGGTTTCGGTGATGGTCTGGTTACGAGTGTTATATAGAGTACAAAAGGAATGATTGGTCGGCTATTAATTACTAGCACTGATCAGGGATTTTGCTATAATAATCAGCCATATTTGGAGAGATATGGCTGGCTGTAAATCAAGGAAGAATAATTAGCTATAATGACCTGCTATTATTGGAGATTAGGGGGTGGGGAAGAATGGGTCGCTGCCACTAAGTGGTAATTAGAATAGTAGAGATATACCAGTTGTAAAATCTATATATACGGATTATAAAATCTGATTCATGCAACGTTTGTTAGTGAAATTTATATCAATATGTTGCTCTCGTTGTTAGCAAGGTACTGATGAAAACTGTTCGTGAATCAGGGTTATCAATAAAATATTATGGCTAAATCAAAGAAAAAACAAGTTTGTGTGCAAACTAGGAAACGCATTAACTAGTTGTTACATAGGTGATTGGCTTAGTCAACACGCGTGCATACGTGAGATGATTTGCGTGCGCCTCTCCGACCCATAGACGGAACTAGGGGGCGCCCGACACTCCCAAAAAATTGAGGAACGTCAAAATTTCACTTCTTTCATAGGCTAAATTTGTTGATTGAATTGATTTCGATTTTAGTAGTATGGGATTTTTAAGATCTTAGAACTATTTGTATTATAATTTTAGCAAATTTTAAATATATATGTTAGATTTATAATGGTACGAAACTGTTATATAAGATTATATAGTTATACATATGAAGTGTGCACTCTCATTAAAATTTTTCTAGTTCCGCCACTGCTCCGACCGAAGTGCATAATAACTAATCTATGCTTGCATGCAAATTAGCACTACCGTGTGTGTATATAGGCGTTATTCTTCATCTGCATGTAGAATAGTATATTCTACACATTAAATAGTTTACGCAGTCTGATTAAGCTATGTATGTAACTAATCAACACATCAGACTGCTCCAGTTGATTGAGCTATGCATCAGGGCTAACAAACTAATAAATGCGTTTCTTATTTGTACATGAATCTCTGTTCTTTGTTTTAGTCAAAACTTTTTTTGCCAGCTCCGATTCATAAATGGTTTTCACCGAGTAAGTTACTGACGATGAAAATTGATGTTCATTTTGTAGTAAATTTTGATTTATGCGACATTTATTAGCGAGACTTATATCACGTTATTTCTCTCGTCAATAATCTAATAGTGAAATTCCTTCGTTAATCGGAGCTGCAAATAAAAAATTATGGCTAAAACAAAGAAAAACATATTCATGTACAACTAGGAAACATATTTATTAGTGATCAATCTACTTCACACACGGTTTGCACGGATTCATATGCAGGATGGTTTGCATGAAAATCAAACTGTTTCCTTTAAAATTCCTACAAATTTATGTGAAATTTCTAAAATTTCTGCAAGTTTATGCGAGATTCAGGTCGTTTGGTTGGAGGGAATTGATGGGAGGGAATGGGAATTGAGAGAACAATCCCTGGGAGTTGGGACCCCACCGACTGACGCCTCGCCTGGTCTGGCCGGCCGTCGAGCCCGTCTCCCCTCC
>JAYEVE010000844.1:0-32421 GCA_036346375.1 Guadua angustifolia
TGAAACACTCTAAAATGCCGGGTTGCACTCCTTTTGTCATGGGTCTCATTGGAGCTTGTTTAGCTTCGATTTACTCTGTGTTAATTTCATTCAAGCAGAGATCGAACAAGTGGACTTTATGAAAGTTTGCCCCAAAGTGAAACACTCCGAAGACACACCGGATTGCCCTCGTAAGTGTTGTTAGTCTTGTTGGAGCTTGTTTCGGTCGAATTCGCTTTGATGTTAATTTCGAACAAGTTGAGATCCGAATTGGTTGATTTTGTGAAAGTTTGCACCAGAGCGAAACACTCCTATGTGTCGCTTGTCTCATTGGAGCATGTTTCACTCGATTTCGCTCTGGTGTTAATTTCATTCAAACTGGGATCCGAACAGGTGGACATTATGAAAGTTTGCCCCGAAGCGAAACACTCCGAATACATACCGGATTGCCCTCGTAACTGTTGTCGGTCTTGTTGGAGCATGTTTCGGTCCAATTCGCTTTGATGTTAATTTCGAACAAGTTGAGTTCCGAATTGGTTGATTTTGTGAAAGTTTGCACCAGAGCGAAACACTCCTAAAATGCACCGGGTTGCACTCCTTTGTGTCGCCGATCTCTTTGGAGCTTGTTTTGCTCGATTTCACTCTGGTGTTAATTTCATTCAAACCGGGATCCGAACAAGTGGACTTTATGAAAGTTTGCCCGAGCGAAACACTCGAAGACACGGATTGCCCTCGTAAGTGTTGTCGGTCTTGTTGCGAGCTTGTTTGATCAAATTAAACTTTGATGTTAATTTAGTACAAGTCGAGACCGAATAGGTGGATCTTGTGAAAGTTTGCGGGCAAAGCATCTAAAAGCATGGGTTGCACTCCAATGTTCATGGGTTTCATTGGAGCTTGTTTTGCTCGATTTTGCTCTGGTGTTAATTTCATTCAAGCGGGATCGAACAAGTGGACTTTATGAAAGTTTGCCACTAAGCGAATCACTCGAAGACGACGGATTGCCGCGTAAGTCTTTGTCGGTCTTGTTGGAGCTTGTTTGGTCGAATTAAGCTTTGATGTTAATTTCGTACAAGTCTAGACCCAAGCAGGTAGATTTTGTGAAAGTTTGCAGGGCGAAACACTTCTAAAATACTCGTGTTACACTCCTATGTGTGTGGTCTCATTGGACCTTGTTTAGCTCGATTTAGCTCTGGTGTTAATTTCATTCAAACGGGATCCGAACAAGTGGACTTTATGAAAGTTTGCCCCGAAGCGAAGCACTCCGAAGACTCAGCTGATTGCCCTCGTAAGTGTTGTCGGTCTTGCTGGAGCTTATTTCAGTCGAATTCACTTTGATGTTAATTTCGTACAAGTCTAGACCCAAATAGGTGGATTTAGTGAAAGTTTGCAGGGCGAAACACTCCTAAAATCTGGGGTTGCCTTTGCTATGTGTTTGGTCTCATTGGAGCTAGTTTAGCTCGAATTAGCTCTGGTGTTAATTTCATTCAACGGAATCCGAACAAGTGGACTTTATAAAAGTTTGCCCCAATCGAAGCCTCAGAAGACTGCGGATTGCCCTCGTATGTGTTGTCGGTCTTGTTGGAGCTTGTTTGGTCGAATTAAGCTTTGATGTTAATTTGAACAAGTTGAGATCCGAATAGGTGTATTTTGTGAAAGTTTGCACGGGAGATACAATCCAAAAATGCGGGTTGCACTCCTTTGTGTCGCGATCTCATTGGAGCTTGTTTAGCTCGATTTAGCTCGGTGTTTATTTCATTCAAGCGGGATCGAACAAGTGGACTTTATAAATGTTTGCCGAAGGTAAAACTCGAAGACACCGGATTGCCCTCGTAAGTGTTGTCGGTCTTATTGGAGCTTGTTTGGTCGAATTAAGCTTTGATGTTAATTTCGAAAAAATTGAGATCGAATTGGTTGATTTTTTGAAAGTTTGCCCCAGAGCGAAACACCTCAAAAATTCATCGGGTTGCACTCCTATGAGTCGACGGTCCCATTGGAGCTTGTTTCGCTCGATTTCGCTCTGGTGTTAATTTCATTCAAACCGGGATCCGAACAAATGGACTTTATGAAAGTTTGCCCCGAAACGAATTACTCCGAAGACACACCGGATTGCCCTCGTAAGTGTTGTTGGTCTTATTGGAGCTTGTTTTGGTCGAATTCGCTTTGATGTTAATTTCGAACAAGTTGAGATCCGAATTGGTTGATTTTCTGAAAGTTTGCACCAGAGCGAAACACTCCTAAAATGCACCGGGTTGCACTTCTTTGTGTCATGGGTCTCATTGGAACTTGTTTAGCTCGATTTAGCTCTGGTGTTAATTTCATTCAAGCGGGATCCAAACAAGTGGACTTTATGAAAGTTTCCTCCGAGGCGAAACACTCCGAAGACACACGGGATTGCCCTCGCAAGTGTTGTCGGTCTTGTTGGAGTTTGTTTCGGTCGAATTCGCTTTGATGTTACTTTCGAACAAGTTGACATCCGAATTGGTTGATTTTGTGAAAGTTTGCACCAGAGCGAAACACTCCTATGCACCGGGTTGCACTCCTATGTGTCGCCTGTTTCATTGGAGCAAGGTTCACTCGATTTCGCTCTAGTGTTAATTTCATTCAAACCGGGATCTGGACAAGTGGACTTTATGAATGTTTGCCCCGAAGCGAAACACTCCAAAGGAAAACCGGATTGCCCTCGTAAGTGTTCTCGGTCTTCTTGGAGCTTTTTTCGGTCAAATTCGCTTTGTTGTTAATTTCGAACAAGTTGAGATCCGAATTGGTTGATTTTGTGAAAGTTTGCACCAGAGCGAAACACTCCTAAAATGCACCGGGTTGCACTACTTTGTGTCGCCGGTCTCATTGGTGCTTGTTTCGCTCGATTTCGCTCTGGTGTTAATTTCATTCAAACTGGAATCCGAACAAGTGGACTTTATGAAAGTTTGCCCCCAAGCGAAACACTCCGAAGACACACCGGATTGCCCTCGTAAGTGTTGTCGGTCTTGTTGGAGTTTGTTTCGGTCGAATTCGCTTTGATGTTAATTTCGTACAAGTCGAGACCTGAATAGGTGGATCTTGTGAAAGTTTGCACCGGAGCGAAACACTCCAAAAATGCACCGGGTTGCACTCCTGAGTGTTGCCGGTTTCATTGGAGCTTGTTTCGCTCGATTTTGCTCTGGTGTAAAATTCATTCAAACCGGGATCCGAACAAGTGGAATTTATGAAAGTTTGCCTCGAAGCGAAACACTCGAAGACACACCGGATTGCCCTCGTAATAGTTGTTGGTCTTGTTGGAGCTTGTTTCGATCGAACTCGCTTTGATGTTAATTTCATACAAGTTGAGACCCGAACTAGTGGATCTTGTGAAAGTTTGCCCCAAAGTGAAACACTCCAAAAATGCACCGGGTTGCACTCCTTTCTGTCGCCGGTCTCATTGGAGCTTGTTTCGCTCGATTTCGCTCTGGTGTTAATTTCATTCAAACCGGAATCCGAACAAGTGGACTTTATGAAAGTTTGCCCCGAAGCGAAACACTCCGAAGACACACCGGATTGCCCTCGTGAGTGTTGTCGGTCTTGTTGGAGCTTGTTTTGGTCGAAGTCACTTTGATGTTAATTTCAAACAAGTTGAGATCCGAATAGGAGGATTTTTGAAAGTTTGCACCAGAGAGAAACAATCCAAAAATGCACCGGATTGCACCCCTATGTGTTGCTGGTCTCATTGGAGCTTGTTTTGCTCGATTTCATTCTGGTGTTAATTTCATTCAAACCGGAATCCGAACAAGTGGACTTTATGAATGTTTGCCCCGAAGCGAAACACTCCGAAGACACACCGGATTGCCCTCGTAAGTGTTGTCCGTCTTGTTGGAGCTTGTTTTGGTCGAATTCGCATTGATGTTAATTTCGAACAAGTTGAGATCCAAATTAGTTGATTTTGTGAAAGTTTGCACCAGAGCGAAACACTCCTAAAATGCTCCGGGTTGCACTCGTATCTGTCGCTTGTCTCATTGGAGCATGTTTCCTCGATTTAGCTCGGTGTTAATTTCATTCAAGCGGGATCGAACAAGTGGACATTATGAAAGTTTGCTCGAGCGAAACACTCGAATCGTCTGGATTGCCCTCGTAAGTGTTGTCGGTCTTGTTGGATCTTGTTTGATCGAATTAAGCTTTGATGTTAATTTGAACAAGTTGAGATCCGAATTGGTTGTTTTGTGAAAGTTTGCACGGGAAACACTCCTAAAATGCTCGCGTTGCACTCTATAACATCCCAAAATTTGGGTTTTCAAAATTTATATTTAATTTAGCTTTCCAAAAATTTTACATCAATCTTATTTGATTAAAGCTTTTTAAATTTTCTAAATCTAAAACAATTTAATAGCCTTATGTGCATCAAGTAATTTAAAATTTAGTTTTTTAAAGCGTTCTTTGTATCTCAGGAATTTCTCAAATTTGAGATTTGCTAAAAATTAATTAAAATTTTTAATTTTAATATTTGGATGTTAATTGGTTTTTATTGGATTTTTAATTTGAATTATTAATTGTTGGGCAATTCTATATCAAAGTCAATTCAAACCTTTTCCTTTGAAATTCCATTTAAATCCAAAATTTGGATTTCCCTTTTCTATTTAACCTGGCCTCCATATCCAAATTGGAGTTCAATCTTTTTTTGTCCTAAAGTCGAATTTCCAATTAGATCCTTATTGAAATTTCATCGAGTTCAAAATACTCCAAAAATCTCAAAATTCATATAATTGGTTCCAAATATTCTAAAATGATTTTGGGAATTTTTTCAAATTTATAGAATCCTTTTTTTTTATCTCTGGGTCTTCGTTAAATTCGTATATTCGTCGGAATTCTCTAAATTCCAAAACTCATCTAAATTCAGTTAAACCAATTTTATTGGGTTCAAATAATCTCTAGTATTTTTTGAATTTTTCTAATATTTTTGATCATTTTGCTATTTTATTCCTCGCCTTTGTCCTCCATTTCTTCCGACCAATGGGAAAGGACACGTCCTTCACTGTTCATCTTCAACCTCCCAGCAGCTACTGTTCACGGTAAGTCCCCATGCTGACTCAATTTTCAAAACCCCATATCTCTTAATATGCACCGTCGTGGAAATCTGAAGCATTGCGACCGCGTCATGATGGGGAACAAGTTCCAAGTCGTTGTCCGTCCTGAATTCGCGCAAGCAGCCGTAATTACGCGTTAAAGGCAATTCATTGCTCGGCCCATATCTTGAGCTTCTCTCCCTTCCCGACGGTCTCCAAAATGTGTATGGATGTCCTCTATCCCGTGCTCACCTTGCCCATTGCAGCATCGTTTCCTCCCCAAAACTCAAAAAACCCGGCACCGGCGTCCTCCAAAACACCGGTGAGCCATCTCTTCTCGGTGAGTTTCCGGGTAATCCGACCGCGTCACTTTGTGCCTTTGGCCCAGTCACAACCATCCAGTCGGATTTGATTTTCGTTGCAGCAATTTCGGTGTGTTCGTCGATGGTCGTCGCTCCGTTCGTCGTCGATTTCTCCCAAACCAATCCCCAATCAAATTCCTTTTAGATGTAGCCTGTTGTTGCTCCGCCGCTCTCGCTGGTTTTGAAAATTCCATGTTCTATTGTGTTTTTGGGCCATGCCATCCGGGTCGTCTTGCTCGTCACCGGTCGTCCATAGCGCCGCTTTCTGCCATCCGGCCCCGTCCACCACCCAGCATGCCTCCTCCGTCGCCGCGCCTCCTGCACCTCCTGGCCGACTCCTCATCCGCTCCTTCGCCGGCATCGCCACCACCCGTTGCCGCCCCGAAGCCGCCGCGACCTCCCTTCCTCCGTTCGCCGAGCCGTTGCTTGCCTCGGCACCACGTCGTCGTCCTCGTTCCATATTGTCCTCCTTTGCGCTGCCATGCCCCAAGCCTGGTAATGCTTGGCCAAAGCCTCTAATGGTTCTGTTAAAACAGCCGGAAAAACAGGACGTGGTACTTGGCGATGCTACGGTGCGATTTCTTATTTTCGGGATTTTCTTTCTAGTCAAACCTTTTTGATCCGTTCTCCTCCCCGAATTCGGAATGGTGATTCAATTTCTAAATTCATCTAAATTCATCCTCTATCTGGTATTTTATTATAATTTTTAGTTTCTGTTTATTTTATTTTATTTTTGTATCTCGGCTATTAAATCATTGCTCCGTTTTGCATGTCAGGCCTCGGCGATACCCATTAAAACCCCAAATTTGCCATGTAGTTGCTATGTATGACCTGCCTATCCCCGGGATGGTTGCCATCTTGTAATCTCATATGCGTTCGTCGCCGCTTCCCCCGTTCGTTTGGTTCGCTCTGGCGTCGTTCCCCGGTTAATGTTCCGTAACGTTTGCCGTTAACGTTATTAACATTCCGCCGTTAATATTCCGTTGTTACGCTCGTTAATGTCCCCGTTCGCTTTCCTTTTTTCCTATCGCCATCGAATTTCAAGCATGGGTGGCGATTCATTATCCTTTTCTTCCTTCTTTATCCGCTTCATCATCGTCAAATCTCTTCTTCATAGTATGGGAACCCCGGACCAAATCCTGCGGGTTGCATTTTGACCCTTGGATGCCTTCTCCGTGAACCAATCTTCTGAAACCGTTCATGGACTTGTGATACCCATTAGCCATATGTCATATCCGGTACCCATATCAATCTACCGGTCTATCTTTCTTTTGTTTGACTATGTTCTCTTAGTCAACAAAAGTCAACAGTCGAGCAGTTCATCTAAACCTCATCCTCGTGGACCGGTCTATAGATCAAAGTCCATATGTCAATATCTGTTCAATCAAGTTAATTAATCTGAAGGATATTCCTGGAATATCTTTGTTCTTCCTAAACCCTTAACCTTCTCATAAATTTTAAAAGCCATTCTCTTTTGTCTAATCATCCCCAATCCATCCAAGTTCCTAATTTCATTAGGTTTTGCCAATGTTATTAGTTCTTAATTTGGGTTTACTTGATTTGCTTTTTGAATTTTGTTGTATTTGGGTTTGTTTATGTTAATCGTTTTGTAAAAATTTTCGAAGGAGGAAAACAAACAAGGGATTGAAGTCGAGGATCAATGATCGAAATAAAAGTAAAGAATAATATAAATTGCAAGGGCGGGCAAGTCATGCTTTGATCAATTGCTCCCGGTTTACAAATTTACTTTGATTCAAATTATTGCATGCTAGTTCAAGATTAAAATGATTTAAATTAATTTGGGATTAGTTTTCAATCAATTGCTAAATATCACCTTATGATTATTTGTTATAATTCATTTGTCACCCTAAGATGGTTGATTATTAGTTGGTTGTTATTCCTTTTAGCGTGGGTTGGTTAGACCATGTATAATTGCTTAGCCATACCCAACCATATCTTTTGAAAATAAAGGATATCTTGATTAATGGATTATGAAATTGTTTGTGAAATGGTGTGGTGTTACGATGATGTTGATATGTGGAACGAGTGGTTATGGATGTTAGTTGTTGTTGGCATTGTGTTGCGCAATAATCAATTTGGGGTAAAATGTTTTTAGGCGAGGCAAGTGGCAAAGTGGCATTGGATATGTCACTTTGGTATTTAGCGGTGTTATTGGTGAATTATGTGATAGTCTTGTTGGTGAATTATGTGATGGTAATGTTGGTGAATTGTTTGGAGTAGTCTTGCCTTGGTCACCCTAAGGACTTAACCTTGCAAGCCTTTGGTGAGTCACTCGTACAACCACATATACATTATGGGGCGGACCTAGTTTAGTAGGATTACGATATCTCACCTTTGATACCTCGGGGTGGCGAGTCACAGGGTGGTATATGGGGGCGTACTGTCTTTTGACTTGGTACCCATCCAGCGGTGTTTCGGTCCTATACTTGACTCGGTGTGAGAAGTGATAGTGAACAACAGGAGAGGTTCTAGTTGAGCTAGAAGTTTACGAAAACTTTGTTATGATCGCTCATTACACTCTTGTATGGCGATTCACGGTGCGTGGTGAGTTGATTATATCTTGTGGGTAAAGTGTACAACCTCTGGAGTGTAAAAACTATTGAATAACGTGTTCACGTCTTGAACATTGCTCGGGATTCTGATCAAGGGTAGAGTTTTGAAAATGAAATGAGGTTGGGAATGTGGACATTGTGATATGGAAATTGGTTAATGATGAAATGCTTTACTTGAGAATGATTACGAAATTTATTATGGATATTACTTGTTTCTTGCTTTTCAATCTATTTATGATATTCATTTGGAAATCTTTATTGCAAAAGAACCATTGATAATCCTTTGGAATAAGCCATGCATGTAGTAATAAGCGCATTACATGCATGACTTGTTGAGTCACGGTTGTGTACTCACCCTTGCTATAACAAAACATCACCGGTTGAGGAAGTCTTTGTCTTGAAGAAGGAGATTACGCAGAAGGCGAATATCTAGGAGTTGAACCTTGTCAAATGCATGGTATATTGATGGGATTCACGAAGCGTTCTTCGTTCATACTGTTCGTTTTACTCGAGTTGAAGCCATCTAGGCTTACAATTGTAAGTTGACCTTAAGGTTGTTGAACTGTTATATTAAAGATGAATACTTTATTATTATTCATTTGTGTATGTTTGTGATATTCATCTTTGTTAGCTTGTGGCACTAGCGGTGATCACGAGACTAGTCTTTGAAAACGAAGGTTTCAGGTTGTGATCGGGTCGACACACTCCTATAGTCGCTTGTCTCATTGGACCTTGTTTGCTCGATTTAAGCTCTGGTGTTAATTTCATTCAAGCTAGGGATCAGAACAAGTGGACTTTATGAAAGTTTGCCGGCGAAACACTCAAGACTCAGGATTGCCCTCGTAAGTGTTGTCGGTCTTGTTGGAGCTTGTTTTAGTTGAATTCGCTTTGATGTTACTTTCGAACAAGTTGACATCAGAATTGGTTGATTTTCTAAAAGTTTGCACCAGAGCAACACACTCCTATGCACCGGGTTGCACTCCTATGTGTCGCCTGTTTCATTGTAGCAAGGTTCACTCGATTTCGCTCTGGTGTTAATTTCATTCAAACCGGGATCTGGACAAGTGGACTTTATGAAAGTTTGCCCCGAAGTGAAACACTCCAAAGACACACCGGATTGCCATCGTAAGTGTTCTCGGTCCTGTTGGAGCATGTTTTGGTCGAATTAAGCTTTGATGTTAATTTTGTACAAGTCTAGACCCCAACATGTAGATTTTGTGAAAGTTTGCCGGAACAGTGAAAAACTTCTAAAATCGCCGTGTTACACTCCTTCGTATGTGAATCTCATTGGACCTTGTTTATTTCGATTTGCTCATGGTGTTAATTTCATTCAAGCAGAGATCGAACAAGTGGACTTTATGAAAGTTTGCCCCAAAGTGAAGCACTCAGAAGACACCGGGATTGCCCTCGTAAGTGTTATTAGTCTTGTTGGAGCTTGTTTTAGTTGAATTAGCTTTGATGTTACTTTTCGAACAAGTTGACATCCGAATTAGTTGATTTTCTAAAGTTTGCACGAGCAACACACTCCTATGCGGGTTGCACTCCTATGTGCTTTGTCTCATTGTAGCAAGGTTCACTCGATTTAAGCTCTGGTGTTAATTTCATTCAAACGGGATGCAGACAAGTGGACATTATGAAAGTTTGCCCGAAGTGAAACACTCGGAAAGACATGCGGATTGCCATCGTAAGTGTTCTCGGTCCTCTTGGAGCATGTTTTGGTCGAATTAACTTTGATGTTAATTTGAACAAGTTGAGATCCCAATTGGTTGATTTTGTGAAAGTTTGCACGAGGCGAAACACTCTAAAATGCAAGGTTGCACTCCTTTGTGTCATGGATCTCTTTGGAGCTTGTTTTGCTTTCGATTTATTCTGGTGTTAATTTCATTCAAGCAGAGATCGAACAAGTGGACTTTATGAAAGTTTGCCCCAAAGTGAAACACTCGAAGACACAGGATTGCCCTCGTAAGTGTTGTTAGTCTTGTTGGAGCTTGTTTCGATCAAATTAAACTTTGATGTTAATTTGTACAAGTCGAGACCCGAATAGGTGGATCTTGTGAAAGTTTGCAGGCGGAAACACTCCGCCTTGCGGGTTGTACTCCAATGTGTCGCGGTTTCATTGGAGCATGTTTCACTCGATTTAAAACTCAGTGTTAATTTCATTCAAGCGGGATCAAGCAGTGGACATTATGAAAGTTTGCCACTAAGCGAAACACTCAGAATACATCTAGGATTGCCCTCGCATAGTCTTTGTGGGGTCTTGTTGGAGCATGTTTTGGTCGAATTAAACTTTGATGTTAATTTCGAACAAGTCTAGACCCGAAGCAATTAGATTTTGTGAAATTTGCACGAGGCTGGAAACACTCCTAAATACTCCGTGTTACACTCCTTTGTGTCGCTTAGATCTCTTTGGACCTTGTTTAGCTCGATTTAAGCTCTGGTGTTAATTTCATTCAATGGGATCGAACAAGTGGACTTTATGAAAGTTTGCCCGAAGCGAAGCACTCCGAAGACTTCGGTGATTGCCCTCGTAAGTGTTGTCGGTCTTCTTCTTGACTTATTTGAGTCAAATTACTTTGATGTTAATTTACATACAAGTCGAGACCCGAATAGGTGGATTTAGTGAAAGTTTGCCGGGCGAAAGCAGTCCTAAAGCATCGCCGGGTTGCACTTCAATGCCACATGCGGTTTCATTGGAGCTAGTTTTGCTCGATTAAGCTCGGTGTTAATTTCATTCAAGGCGGAATCCGACAAGTGGACTTTATGAAAGTTTGCCACTAAGCGAATCACTCGAAGAACCGGCGGATTGCCAGCGTATGTCTTGTCGGTCTTGTTGGAGCTTGTTTGGTCGAATTAAGCTTTGATGTTAATTTCGTACAAGTCTAGACCCAAGCAGGTGTATTTTGTGAAAGTTTGCACGGGCTGACACAATCTAAAATACTCCGTGTTACACTCCTATGTGTGGTCTCTCATTGGACCTTGTTTAAACTCGATTTAAGCTCACGGTGTTAATTTCATTCAAGCGGGGATCGAACAAGTGGACTTTATGAAAGTTTGCCCGAGCGAAGCACTCAGAAGACTCGGTGATTGCCCTCGTAAGTGTTATCGGTCTTCTTTGGAGCTTATTTGATCGAATTCACTTTGATGTTAATTTCGTTAAGTCTAGACCAAATAGGTGGATTTAGTGAAAGTTTGGGGCGGCTCCTAAAATCTTGGGGTTGCCTTTTATATTATTATTGGTCTCATTGGACTAGTTTGTTTCGAATTAAGCTCTGGTGTTAATTTCATTCAAACCGGAATCCGAACAAGTGGACTTTATAAAAGTTTGCCCCAATCTGGAAAGCGCTCAGAAGACACCGGATTGCCCTCGTATGTGTTATGGGTCTTGTTGGAGCTTGTTTTGATCGAATTAAACTTTGATGTTAATTTGAAAAAGTTGAGATCCGAATAGGTTGATTTTTTGAAAGTTTGCCCAGGAGATACACCTCCAAAAATCATCGGGTTGCACTCCTTTAGTCGTGGATCCCATTGGAGCTTGTTTCGCTCGATTTAGCTCACGGTGTTTATTTCATTCAAAGCGGGATCGAACAAGTGGACTTTATAAATGTTTGCGAAGGTAAAACTCGAAGACACACGGATTGCCCTCGTAAGTGTTATCGGTCTTATTGGGCTTGTTTGATTAATTAAACTTTGATGTTAATTTGAAAAAATTGAGATCGAATTGGTTGATTTTTGAAAGTTTGCCCGAATGAAACACCTCAAAAATTCATCGGGTTGCACTCCTATGAGTCGGCGGTCCATTGGGCTTGTTTACGCTCGATTTACTTCGGTGTTAATTTCATTCAGCAGGATCGAACAAATGGACTTTATGAAAGTTTGCCCTGGCGAATTACTCAGAAGACACCGGATTGCCCTCGTAAGTGTTGTTGGTCTTATTGGAGCTTGTTTTGGTCGAATTAAGCTTTGATGTTAATTTGAACAAGTTGAGATCGAATTGGTTGATTTTACTGAAAGTTTGCACGAAGGAAACACTCCTAAAATGCACGGGTTGCACTTCTTTGTGTCATGGGTCTCATCAGACTTGTTTAGCTCGATTTACTCTGGTGTTAATTTCATTCAAGCGGGATCCAAACAAGTGGACTTTATGAAAGTTTCCTCGAGAAGCGAAACACTCAGAAGACCTGCGGGATTGCCCTCGCAAGTGTTGTCGGTCTTGTTGGAGTTTGTTTCGGTCGAATTCGCTTTGATGTTACTTTCGAACAAGTTGACATCCGAATTGGTTGATTTTGTGAAAGTTTGCACGAGGCGAAACACTCCTATACGCGGGTTGCACTCCTATGTATGCGCTGTTTCATTGGAGCAAAGGTTCACTCGATTTAAACTCTAGTGTTAATTTCATTCAAACCGGGATCTGGACAAGTGGACTTTATGAATGTTTGCCCCGAAGCGAAACACTCCAAAGGAAAACCGGATTGCCCTCGTAAGTGTTCTCGGTCTTCTTGGAGCTTTTTTGATCAAATTAAGCTTTGTTGTTAATTTGAACAAGTTGAGATCCGAATTGGTTGATTTTGTGAAAGTTTTTACAGTAAACACTCCTAAAATGCCAGGGTTGCACTACTTTGTCAACCATGGTCTCATTGGTTCTTGTTTCGCTCGATTTAATTTCTGGTGTTAATTTCATTCAAGCTGGGAATCGAACAAGTGGACTTTATGAAAGTTTGCTTCAAGCGAAACTCCGAAGAACTGCTGGATTGCCCCGTAAGTGTTGTCGGTCTTGTTGGAGTTTGTTTGGTTCGAATTAAGCTTTGATGTTAATTTCGTACAAATCGAGACTTGAATAGGTGGATCTTGTGAAAGTTTACAGGGAAGCGAAACACTCCAAAATGCACCGGGTTGCACTCCTGAGTGTTGCGGTTTCATTGAACTTGTTTACGCTCGATTTTGCTCTAGTGTAAAATTCATTCAAGCGGGATCGAACAAGTGGAATTTATGAAAGTTTGCCCCGAAGCGAAACACTCTGAAGACACACCGGATTGCCCTCGTAATAGTTGTTGGTCTTGTTGGAGCTTGTTTCGATCGAACTCGCTTTGATGTTAATTTCGTACAAGTTGAGACCCGAACTCGTGGATCTTGTGAAAGTTTGCACCAATGGAAACACTCCAAAAATGCACCGGGTTGCACTCCTTTCTGTCGCCGGTCTCATTGGAGCTTGTTTACGCTCGATTTAAATTCTGGTGTTAATTTCATTCAAGCGGGAATCGAACAAGTGGACTTTATGAAAGTTTGCCCCGAGCGAAACACTCAGAAGACACACGGATTGCCCTCGTGAGTGTTATCGGTCTTGTTGGAGCTTGTTTTGGTCGAAGTCACTTTGATGTTAATTTCAAACAAGTTGAGATCGAATAGGAGGATTTTTGAAAGTTTGCACAGAGAAAACAATCCAAAATGCACGGATTGCACCTATATTGTTCTGTGGTCTCATTGGAGCTTGTTTTGCTCGATTTCATTTCTGGTGTTAATTTCATTCAACCGGAATCCGAACAAGTGGACTTTATGAATGTTTGCCCGAAAGCGAAACTCTCAGAAGACACTTAGGATTGCCCTACGTAAGTGTTGTAGTCTTGTTGGAGCTTGTTTGAATTCGAATTCGGCTGATGTTAATTTGAACAAGTTGAGATCCAAATTAGTTGATTTTGTGGTTGCACAGGCGAAACACTCCTAAAATGCTCGGGTTGCACTCGTGTCGTAAACGCGTCTCTCATTGGAGCATGTTTAAAACGATTTCGCTCTGGTGTTAATTTCATTTCAAAGCCCGGATCGAACAAATGGACATTATGAAAGTTTGCTCGAGCGAAACACTCGACTCGTGCTGTTCTTCTCGTAAGTGTTATCGGTCTTGATGGATCTTGTTTGATTGGTCGGCTTTGATGTTAATTTCGAACAAGTTGAGATCCGAATTAGTTGTTTTTGTGAAAGTTTGCACGAATGAAACACTCCTAAAATGCTCCGGCGTTGCACTCTATAACATCCCAAAATTTGGGTTTTCAAAATTTATATTTAATTTAGCTTTCCAAAAAATTTACATCAATCTTATTTGATTAAAAAGCTTAATTTAAAACTTTCTAAATCTAAAACAATTTAATAGACCTTACATATTGCATCAAGTAATTTAAAATTTAGTTTTACAAAGCGTTCTTTGTATCTCAGGAATTTCTCAAATTTGAGATTTGCTAAAAATTAATTAAAATTATTAATTTAAACATTTGGATGTTAATTGGTTTTTATTGGATTTTTAATTTGAATTATTAATTGTTAGGGCAATTCTATATCCAAGTCAATTCAAACCTTTTCCTTTGAAATTCCATTTAAATTCAAAATTTGGATTTCCTCGGTGTTCTATTTAACTTGGCCTCCATATCCTTTGAAATTGGAGTTCAATCTTTTTACGTCCTTAAAGTCGAATTTCCAATTGAGATCCTTATTCGAAATTTCATCGAGTTCCAAAATACTCCAAAAATCTCAAAATTCATATAATTAGGTTCCAAATATTCTAAAATGATTTTGGGAATTTTTTCAAGATTTATAGAATCCCTTTGTTATTTTATCTCTCGCGTTCTTTTCGTTAAATTCGATTATATTCGTCCCGGAATTCTCTAAATTCCAAAACTCATCTAAATTCAGTGAAACCAATTTTATTGGGTTCTAAATAATCTCTAGTATTTTTGTGAATTTTTCTAATATTTTTAGATCATTTTGCTATTTTATTCCTCGCGCTTTGTCCCTCCATTTCTTCCGACCAATGGGAAAGCGACACGTAAATACGTTCACTGTTCGTCTTCAACCTCCACAGCAGCTACTGTTCACGAGTAGAGTCCCCATGCTGGCTCAATTTTCAAAACCCCATATCTCTTAGCATACTGCACCAAATCGTGTGAAATCTGAAGCATTGCGACCGCGTCATGATGGGGAACAAGTTCCAAGTCGTTGTCCGTCCTGAATTCGCGCATAGCAGGCCGTAATTACGCGTTAAAGGCAATTCATTGCTCGGCCCATATCTTGAGCTTCTCTCCACTTCCCGCGCGTGCGTACTCCAAAATGTGTATGGATGTCCTCTATCCCGTGCTCACCTTGCCCATTGTTTCAGCATCGTTTCCTCTCCCAAAACTCAAGAAAACCCGGCACCGGCGTCCTCCAAAAGACACCGGTGCGAGCCATCTCTTGCTCCGGTGAGTTTCCGGGTAATCCGACCGCGTCACTTTGTGCCTTTGGCTTCCATGATCACAACCATCCAGTCGGATTTGATTTTTCGTTTTGACTTTATTTTAATTTCGGTGTGTTCGTCGATGGTCGTCGCTCCGTTCGTCGTCGATTTCTCCCAAACCGGTAATCCCCAATCAAATTCCTTTTAGATGTAGCCTAGTATGACTCTACGCTCGCCATGCTCTCGCTGGTTTTGAGAAATTCCATGTTCTATTGTGTTTTTGGCGCCATGCCATCCGGGTCGTCTTGCTCGTCACCGTTCGTCCATGGCGCCGCTTTCGTGCCATCCAGCCCAAATCAAACCACCCAGCATGCCTCCTCCGTCGCCGCGCCCTCCTGCACCTCCTGGCCGACTCCTCATACAGCTCTCCTTAGCCGACATCGCTTGCCGACCACACGATTGCCGCCACGACACGCCGCCAGCGACTCTGCAGCCTCAAGATCGCCGAACCGTTGCTTGCCTCGGCTTCAATGCGTCGTCCTCGTTCCATATTGTCACCTCCCTTTGCGCTGCCATGCCCCAAGCCCTGGTAATGCTTTATGCACAAAGCTCTAATAATTTGCTCTGTTAAAACAGCCGGAATTGAGGGCGTGAAATACTTTGGCGATGCTACAGTGCGATTTCTATTTTTCGGGATTTTCTTTCTAGTCAAACTTCGTTTGATCCGTTCTCCTCCATCGAATTCGGAATCGAGTGATTCAATTTCCTAAATTCATCTAAATTCATACTCTATCTGCCAGTATTTTTTATTATAATTTTTAGTTTCTGTTTATTTTATTTTATTCATTTGTATCTCGACTATTAAATCATTGCTCCGTTTTTGCATGTCCAGCGCCTCGGCGATACCCATTAAACACGGCACTGGAAATTGCCATGTAGTTGCTATGTATGACACCGGCTGCCCTATCCTTCGGCCGATGGTTTCCATCTCTTGTAATCTCGCCGTTATGCGTTCCGTCGCCGCTTCGCGCCATCCGTTAACGTTTCGCCGTTAACGCTCTGGCGTGCGTTCCATCGTTAATGTTCATCGATAACGTGCGTTACGCGTTAACGTTCCGCCATTAACATTCCATAGATTTAATATTCCGTTGTTAGCAACCGTGCGTTAATGTCGCGCGTTAACGCTTTGTCTTTCGCTATCGCCATGCGCATTCTTCATTTTAAGCATGGCGTGGCGATGTCATTATCCTTTCTAACGTTCCTATACATGTTATTAGCGCGCTTCATCGCTAGGTAAATCTCTTCTTCATAGTATGGCCGAACCCCGGACCAATCCTACCCGATTGCATTTTTGAGCCCTTATTATTAGATGCCTTCTCTCGTGAACCTTAATCTTCTGAAAACACTTTTCATGGACTTGATTACGATCTACCATTAGCCATATGTCATATCCGGGTACCCATATCTAATCTACCGGTCTATCTTTCTTTTGTTTGACTATGTATCTACTTAGTCAACAAAAGTCAACACCGTGCACTGAGCTTAGTTCATCGTTAAAGCCAAAATCATTCATGTGGACTTGGTCTATAGATCAAGAGTCCATATGTCAATATATCTCATTCAAATCAAGTTAATTAATCTCGAAGGATATTCACTGGAATATGCTTTGTTCTTCTAAATACCAATTAAATAACCTTCTCGATAAATTTTCCGAAAGCCATTCTCTTTTGTCTAATCATCGATCCAATCCATCCAAGTTCTAATTTCATTAAAATGTTTGTGCCAATGTTATTAGTTCTTAATTTGGAGTTTATTTGATTTGCTTTTTGAAGTTTTGTTGTATTTGGGTTTTCTTTATCGTTAGATCTTGTTGTAAAAGTCGCTTTCGAAGGAGAGAGAAACAAACAATGGGAGATGAAGATCGAGGATCAATGATCGAATAAAAGTAAAAAGAATAATATAAATTGCAAGGGCGAACAAGTTGTGCTTTGATCATATTGCTCCAGGTTTACAAATTTACTTTGATTCAAATTATTGCATGCTAGTTCAAGATTAAAATGATTTAAATTAATTTGGGATTAGTTATTCAATCCATTGCTAAATATCACCTTGCCATGATTATTTGTATGCCATAATTCATTTGTCACCCTAAGATGGTTGATTATTAGTTGGTTGTTATTACTTGCCAGCGTGGGTTGGATTAGACCATGTATAATTGCTTAGCCATGCCACGCAACTCATGTCTTTTGAAAATAAAAGGATATCTTGATTAATGGATTATGAAATGTGTTTGTGAAATGGTGTGACGTGTTGCCTACGATGATGTTGATATGTGGAACGAGTGGTTCACATGGATGTTGAGTTGTTGTTGGCATTGTGTTGCAATAATAATCAAGCGGGTGGCAAAATGTTTTAGACGAGGCAAGTGGCAAAGTGGCATTGGATATGTCACTTTGGTATTTGGCGGTGTTATTGGTGAATTATGTGATAGTCTTATTGGTGAATTATGTGATGGTATTGTTGGTGAATTGTTTGGGGTAGTCTTGCCTTGGTCACCCTAAGGACTTCACCTTGCAAGCCTTTGATTTGAGTCACTCGTACAACCACATATACGGTATAGGGGCGGACCTAGTTTAGTAGGATTACGATATCTCACCTTTGATACCTCGGGGTGGCGATCACCCAGGGGTATTTATGTGGGGAAGCGTGCATCTTTATGGCTTGGTACCCATCAACGGTGTTCGTGGGTCCTATACTTGGCTCGATTGATGTGAGAAGTGATAGTGAAGAGCAACACGGGAAGGTTCTAAGTTGAGCTAGAAGTTTACGAAGAAACTTTGTTATGATCGCTCATTACTTTTACTCTTGTGGCGATTCACGGTGGCGTGGTGAGTTGATTATCTTGTGGGTAAAGTGTACCTCTGTGAGTGTAAAAACTATTGAATAACCGTGTTCACGGTCTTGAACATTGCTCGGGATTACAGATCAAGGGGTAGAGTTTTGAAAATGAAATGAGGTTGGGAAATGTGGACATTGTGATATGGAAATTGGTTAATGATGAAATGCTTTACTTGAGAATGATTACGAAATTTATTATGGATATTACTTGTTTCTGCACTTTTCAATCTATTTATGATATTCATTTGGAAATCTTTGCTTTATTGCCAAAGAACCATTGACCATTCCTTTGGAATAAGCCATGCATGTAATAATAAACTGCATTACATGCATGACTTGTTGAGTACGGTTGTGTACTCACCCTTGCTATAACAAAACATCACCGGTTGAGGAGAAGTCTTTGTCTTGAAGAAGGAGGATTACGCAGAAAGCGAATATCTAGGAGTTGAACCTTGTCAAATGCGTGGTATTTTGATGGGATTCACGGCGTTCTTCGTTCGGCTTGCTCATTAGTTTTACTACGAGTTGAAGCCATCTAGGCTTCACAATTGTAAGATTGACCTTAAGGTTGTTCAACTGTTATATTAAAGATGAATACTTTATTTATTATTCTTGTGTGTATGTTTGTGATATTCATCTTTGTTAGCTGTAGGCTTTAGCGGTGATCACGAGACTAGTCTTTGAAAACCGAGGAGGTTTCGGTTTGTGAATTCGGGTCTGAGCACACTCCTATGAGTCGCTTGTCTCATTCGAGCATGTTTCACTCGATTTCGCTCTGGTGTTAATTTCATTCAAACCGGGATCCGAACAAGTGGACTTTATGAAAGTTTGCCCCGAAGCGAAACACTCCGAATACATGCCGGATTGCCCTCGTAAGTGTTGTCGGTCTTGTTGGAGCTTGTTTCGGTCGAATTCGCTTTGATGTTAATTTAAAACAAGTTGAGATCCGAATTGGTTGATTTTGTGAATGTTTGCACTGGAGCGACACTCCTAAAATGCATCGGGTTGCACTCCTTTGTGTCGCCGGTCTCATTCGAGCTTGTTTCGCTTGATTTCGCTCTGGTGTTAATTTCATTCAAACCGGGATCCGAACAAGTGGACTTTATGAATGTTTGCCCCAAAGCGAAACACTGCCGAGACACAGGATTGCCCTCGTAGGTATTTGTCGGTCTTCTTGGATCTTGTTTGGTCGAATTCCTTTCTGTTGTTAATTTGAACAAGTTGAGATCCAAATTGGTTGATTTTGTGAAAGCTTGCGCAGGCGAAACACTCTAAAATGCACGGGTTGCGATCCTGTGTTCTCATGCGGTCTCATTGGGCTTGTTTACTTTCGATTCGCTCTCAGTGTTAATTTCATTCAGCCAGGATCGAACAAGTGGACTTTATGAAAGTTTACCCGAAGCGAAACACTCAGAAGACACAGGATTGCCTACGTAAGTGTTGTCGGTCTTGTTGGAGCTTCTTTTGATCGAATTAAGCTTTGATGTTAATTTAAGTACAAGTCGAGACCGAACAGGTTGATCTTGTGAGTTTGCACGGAGGCGTTACACTCCAAAAATGCATCGGATTGCACTCCTGTATGTCTTGGTTTCATTGGAGCTTGTTTAAGCTCGATTTTTGCTCTGGTGTTAATTTCATTCAATAGGGATCAGAACAAGTGGACTTTATGAAAGTTTGCCCGAAAGGCGAAACACTCGGAAGACACTGGATTGCCCTCGTAAGTGTTATTGGTCTTGTTGGAGCTTGTTTGGTTCGAATTCGCTTTTATGTTAATTTAAATACAAGTTGGGACCCGGCAGGTGGATCTTGTGAAAGTTTGCACGGGAAGCGAAACACTCAAAAATGCCTTGGGTTGCACTCCTTTGTGTCGCGGGTCTCATTGGAGCTTGTTTAAGCTCGATTTCGCTCTGATGTTAATTTCATTCAAGCAGGGATCGAACAAGTGGACTTTATGAAAGTTTGCCCGAAGCGAAACACTCGAAGACACACGGATTGCCCTCGTAAGTGTTGTCGGTCTTGTTGCTGACTTGTTTGATCGAATTAAACTTTGATGTTAATTTGAACAAGTTGAGATCCGAATTGGTTGATTTTGTGAAAGTTTGCACGGAGGCGAAACACTCCAAAAATGCCCAGGATGCACTCCTATCTGTCATGCCGGTCTCATTGGAGTTGTTTAAGCTCGATTTCCCTTTAGTGTTAATTTCATTCAAAGGGATCAAGAAGAGTGGACTTTATGAGTTGAAACACTCAGAACACACCGGATTGCCCTCGTAAGTGTTGTCGGTCTTGTTGGAGCTTGTTTGATCGAATTAAGCTTTGATGTTAATTTCATTTAAGTTGAGACCCGAGCAATTGGAACTTGTGAAAGTTTGCACCAGGCGAAACACATAAAAATACTGCCGGGTTGCACTCCTATTTGTCATGGTCTCATTGGAGCTTGTTTAGCTTGATTTTTGCTGGGTGTTAATTTCATTCAAGCGGGATCGAACAAGTGGACTTTATGAAAGTTTGCCCGAAATGAAACACTCGGAAGACACCGGGATTCCCGTCGTAAAAGTGTTATTGGTCTTGTTGGAGCTTGTTTGGTCGAATTAGCTTTGATGTTAATTCGTACAAGTTGAGACCGAACTGGTGGATCTTGTGAAGTTTACTAGGGAATGAAACACTCCAAAAATGCCTGGTTGCACTCCACAATGTCGCCGGTCTCATTGGAGCTTGTTTAGCTCGATTTTGCTCGGTGTAAAATTCATTCAAAGCGGGATCGAACAAGTGGAATTTATGAAAGTTTGCCCGGCGAAACACTCCGAAGACACACGGATTGCCCTCGTAAGTGTTGTTCGGTCTTGTTGCGGCTTGTTTGGTCGATTAACTTTGATGTTAATTTGGAACAAGTTGAGATCGAATTGGTTGATTTTGTGAAAGTTTGCCGGGCGAAACTCTCCCAAAATGCTCGGGTTGCACTCCTGTGTTAAACTTGTCTCATTGGAGCATGTTTCACTCGATTTAAGCTCTGTGTTAATTTCATTCAAGCGGGATCGAACAAGTGGACTTTATGAAAGTTTGCCCAGACGAATCACTCAGAATACATCTGGGATTGCCCTCGTAAGTGTTATCGGTCTTGTTGGAGCTTGTTTGATCGAATTCGCTTTGATGTTAATTTGAACAAGTTGAGATCGAATTGGTGGATTTTGTGAAAGTTTGCACAGGCGAAACACTCCTAAAATGCCTGGGGTTGCACTCCTTTGTGTTGCCGTCTCATTGGAGCTTGTTTCCTCGATTAGCTCTGGAGTTAATTTCATTCAAGCGGGATCGAGAACAAGTGGACTTTATGAAAGTTTTCCCGGCGAAACACTCGAAGACACGGGATTGCCCTCGTAAGTGTTGTCGGTCTTGTTGGAGCTTGTTTGATTGAATCGCTTTGATGTTAATTTGAACAAGTTGAGATCGAATTGGTGGATTTTGTGAAAGTTTGCATCGATCTCGAAACACTCCTGAAATGCTGGGGTTGCACTCCTTTGTGTTCTTGGTCTCATTGGAGCTTGTTTATTTCGATTTACGCTATGGTGTTAATTTCATTCAAGCGGGATCGAACAAGTGGACTTTATGAAAGTTTGCCCTGCGAAACACTCAGAAGACTGCCGGATTGCCCTCGTAAGTGTTATCGGTCTTGTTGGAGCTTGTTTTGGTCGAATTAAGCTTTGATGTTAATTTACGTACAAGTTGAGACCCGAGCAGGTTGATCTTGTGAAAGTTTTGCTGGGAAGCGTTACACTCCAAAAATGAAGCGGGTTGCACTCCTATGTGTCATGGGTCTCATTGGAGCTTGTTTCGCTCGATTTTGCTCTTGTGTTAATTTCATTCAAGCGGGATCGAACAAGTGGACTTTATGAAAGTTTGCCCGTGGCGAAACACTCGGAGAAGACACACGGATTGCCCTCGTAAGTGTTATTGGTCTTGTTGGAGCTTGTTTGGTCGAACTTCGCTTTGATGTTAATTTCGTACAAGTTTGGACCCGAACGGTGGATCTTGTGAAAGTTTGCAGGGCGAAACACTCAAAAATGCCAGGTTGCACTCCTATGTGTCATGGGTCTCATTGGAGCTTGTTCGCTCGATTCGCTCTGGTGTTAATTTCATTCAGCAACGGATCCGAACAAGTGGACTTTATGAAAGTTTGCCCGGCGAAACACTCGAAGACACGGGATTGCCCTCGTAAGTGTTGTCGGTCTTGTTGCGGCTTGTTTGATCGAATTAACTTTGATGTTAATTTGAACAAGTTGAGATCGAATTAGTTGATTTAAGAAAGTTTGCACGAACGAAACACTCCAAAAATGCCGGGTTGCACTCTCTATGTGTCGCCGGTCTCATTGGATCTGCTTGTTTCGATTTAGCTCTGGTGTTAATTTCATTCAAGCGGGATCCGACAATATGGACTTTATAAGCGAAACACTCAAGACACTGCAATATTGCCCTCGTAAGTGTTGTCGGTCTTGTTGGAGCTTGTTTGATCGAATTAAACTTTGATGTTAATTTACGAACAAGTTGAGATCGAGCAAGTGGATCTTGTGAAAGTTTGCACCCGGGCGTTACCTTTCAAAATACCGGGTTGCACTCCTGTGTATGCGCGGTCTCATTGGAGCTTGTTTCGCTCGATTTAGCTCACGGTGTTAATTTCATTCAAGCGGGATCGAACAAGTGGACTTTATGAAAGTTTGCCCGGCGAAACACTCGAAGAGACTGCGGATTGCCCTCGTAAGTGTTATTGGTCTTGTTGGAGCTTGTTTGGGTCGAACTTCGCTTTGATGTTAATTTGATACAAGTTGAGGCGAAAGGTGGTGGATCTTGTGAAAGTTTGCACGGGCGAAACACTCCAAAATGCCGGGTTGCACTCTATGTGTGTCATGGGTCTCATTGGAGCTTGTTTATTTCGATTTAGCTCTGGTGTTAATTTCATTCAAGCGGGATCGAACAAGTGGACTTTATGAAAGTTTGCCCAAGCGAAAACTCTCGAAGACACAGGATTGCCCTCGTAATAGTTGTTGGTCTTGTTGGAGCTTGTTTGATCGAACTTCGCTTTGATGTTAATTTCAACAAGTTGAGACCGAACTTCGTGGATCTTGTGAAAGTTTGCACCAAGTGAAACACTCCAAAAATGCAAAGGTTGCACTCCTATGCATGCCCGATCTCATTGGAGCTTGTTTCACTCGATTTACGCTCTAGTGTTAATTTCATTCAAACCGGAATCCGAACAAGTGGACTTTATGAAAGTTTGCCCTGACGAAACACTCAAAGACACAGGATTGCCCTCGTAAGTGTTGTCGGTGTTGTTGGAGCTTGTTTTGGTCGAATTAAGCTTTGATGTTAATTTCAAACAAGTTGAGATCGAATAGGTGGATTTTTGAAGTTTGCACGGAAGAAACACTCAAAAATGCACCGGGTTGCACCCCTATGTGTCGCTCATCTCATTGGAGCTTGTTTTGCTCGATTTTCTTCTCGTGTTAATTTCATTCAAACCGGAATCCGAACAAGTGGACTTTATGAATGTTTGCCCCGAAGCGAAACACTCCGAAGACACACCGGATTGCCCTCGTAAGTGTTGTCGGTCTTGTTGGAGCTTGTTTTGGAAGAATTCGCATTGATGTTAATTTCGAACAAGTTGAGATCCAAATTGGTTGATTTTGTGAAAGTTTGCACCAGAGCGAAACACTCCTAAAATGCTCCGGGTTGCACTCCTATCTGTCGCTTGTCTCATTGGAGCATGTTTCACTTTCGATTTTGCTCGGTGTTAATTTCATTCAAGCGGGATCGAACAAGTGGACTTTATGAAAGTTTGCCCGAAGCGAAACACTCAGAAGACATGCGGATTCCCCTCGTAAGTGTTGTCGGTCTTGTTGGAGCTTGTTTTCGATTCGAGTCGCTTTGATGTTAATTTCGAACAAGTTGAGATCCGAATTGGTTGTTTTTGTGAAAGTTTGCACCAGAGCGAAACACTCCTAAAATGCTCCGGGTTGCACTCCTATGGGTCGCTTGTCTCATTCGAGCATGTTTCACTCGATTTCGCTCTGTGTTAATTTCATTCAAACCGGGATCCGAACAAGTGGACTTTATGAAAGTTTGCCCCGAAGCGAAACACTCCGAATACAAGCCGGATTGCCCTCGTAAGTGTTGTCGGTCTTGTTGGAGCTTGTTTGGTCGAATTAAACTGATGTTAATTTAAAACAAGTTGAGATCCGAATTGGTGGATTTTGTGAAAGTTTGCCTTTGGCGACACTCCTAAAAATGCATCGGGTTGCACTCCTATGTGTCCTGGTCTCATTGGAGCTTGTTTTAGCTCGATTTAGCTCTGGTGTTAATTTCATTCAAACCGGGATCCGAACAAGTGGACTTTATGAAAGTTTGCCGAGCGAAACACTCGAAGACACACGGATTGCCCTCGTAAGTGTTGTCGGTCTTGTTGGAGCTTGTTTGATCGAATTCGCTTTCGATGTTAATTTGAACATGTTGAGATCAAATTAGTTGATTTTGTGAAAGTTTGCACAGGCGAAACACTCCTAAAATACTGCCGGGTTGCACTCCTATGTGTCGCCGGTCTCATTGGAGCTTGTTTCGCTCGATTTAGCTCTAGTGTTAATTTCATTCAAGCACGGGATCGAGACAAGTGGACTTTATGAGAGTTTGCCCGAAGCGAAACACTCGAAGACACGGATTGCCCGTAAGTGTTGTCGGTCTTGTTGGAGCTTGTTTATTTCGAATTAACTTTGATGTTAATTTGAACAAGTTGAGATCCGAATTGGTTGATTTGTGAAAGTTTGCACGAGGCGAAACACTCGAAAAATGTCTTAGGGTTGCACTCCTATCGTCGCCGGTCTCATTGAAGCTTGTTTATTTCGATTTACGCTCTGGTGTTAATTTCATTCAAACCGGATCGAACAAGTGGACTTTATGAAAGTTTGCACGAGGCGAAACACTCAGAAGACATGGGATTGCCCTCGTAAGTGTTATCGGTCTTGTTGGAGCTTGTTTTGGTTGAATTAAACTTTGATGTTAATTTGAACAAGTTGAGATCCGAATAGGTGGATTTTGTGAAAGTTGCACGAGGGAGAAACACTCGATGCTGCCGGTTTGCACTCCTATGTGTCTTGGTCTCATTGGAGCTTGTTTATTTCGATTTACGCTCTGGTGTTAATTTCATTCAAGCGGGATCGAACAAGTGGACTTTATGAAAGTTTGCCCGAGGCGAAACACTCGAACACAGCGGATTGCCCTCGTAAGTGTTGTCGGTCTTGTTGGAGCTTGTTTTGGTCGGTAAGCTTTGATGTTAATTTGGAACAAGTTGAGATCCGAATTGGTTGATTTTGTGAAAGTTTGCACGGATAAACACTCCCAAAATGCTCGGGTTGCACTCCTATGTGTAACGGTCTCATTGGAGCTTGTTTCACTCGATTTACTTTCAGGTGTTAATTTCATTCAATAGGGATCGAACAAGTGGTCTTTATGAAAGTTTGCCCGGCGAAACACTCAGAAGACACACAGATTGCCCTCGTAAGTTGTTGGTCGGTCTTGTTGGAGCTTGTTTGGTCGAATTAAACTTTGATGTTAATTTGAACAAGTTGAGATCGAATTGGTTGATTTTGTGAAAGTTTGCATCGGTGCGAAACACTCCAAAATGCCGGGTTGCACTCCTTTGTGTTGCGGTCTCATTGGAGCTTGTTTACGCTCGATTTCCTTGGTGTTAATTTCATTCTAAGCGGGATCGAACAAGTGGACTTTATGAAAGTTTGCGAAGCGAAACACTCGAAGAACCACGGATTGCCCTCGTAAGTGTTGTCGGTCTTGTTGGAGCTTGTTTCGATCGAATTAAACTTTGATGTTAATTTAGTACAAGTCGAGACCCGAGCAGGTGGATCTTGTGAAAGTTTGCACGGGAAACACACTCCAAAAATGCACGGGTTGCACTCCTATGTGTCACCGGTCTCATTGGAGCTTGTTTAGCTTCGATTTTGCTCTGGTGTTAATTTCATTCAAACGGGATCGAACAAGTGGACTTTATGAAAGTTTGCCCGTGGCGAAACACTGGAAGACACACGGATTGCCCTCGTAAGTGTTGTTGGTCTTGTTGGAGCTTGTTTTGATCGAATTCGCTTTGATGTTAATTTCGAACAAGTTGAGACCAGAGCTGGTGGATCTTGTGAAAGTTTGCACGGATGAAACACTCAAAAATGCTGCAGGGTTGCACTCCTTTGTGTCGCCGGTCTCATTGGAGCTTGTTTACGCTCGATTTAATCTGGTGTTAATTTCATTCCACGGGATCGAACAAGTGGACTTTATGAAAGTTTGCCCGGCGAAACACTCCGAAGACACTGGGATTGCCCTCGTAAGTGTTGTCGGTCTTGTTGGGCTTGTTTGATCGAATTAAGCTGATGTTAATTTAAGACAAGTTGAGATCGAAGCAGGTTGATTTGTGAAAGTTTGCACGGGCGAAACACTCCAAAATGCACGGGTTGCACTCCTAATGTGTCGCTGTCTCATTGGATCTGTTTAAGCTCGATTTAGCTCTGGTGTTAATTTCATTCAAACGGGATCGAAGCAAGTGGACTTTATGAAGCGAAAAGACTCGAAGACACACGTATTGCCCTCGTAAGTGTTGTCGGTCTTGTTGGAGCTTGTTTACGTTGAGTTAAGCTTTGATGTTAATTTCGAACAAGTTGAGACCTGAATAGAGTGGATCTTGTGAAAGTTTGCACGAGGCGAAACACTCCAAATGCAAGGTTGCACTCCTATGTGTCATGCCGGTCTCATTGGAGCTTGTTTATTTCGATTTTGCTCTGGTGTTAATTTCATTCAAGCGGGATCGAACAAGTGGACTTTATGAAAGTTTGCCGACGAAACACTCGGAAGACACACGGATTGCCCTCGTTATGTGTTATTGGTCTTGTTGGAGCTTGTTTGGTCGAACTTCGCTTTGATGTTAATTTAAGTACAAGTTGAGACCAGGCAATTGGATCTTGTTGCAGTTTGGAAGCGAAACACTCCAAAATGCCCGGGTTGCACTCCTGTGTGTCGTGCGGTCTCATTGGAGCTTGTTTCACTCGATTTTGCTCTGGTGTTAATTTCATTCAAGCGGGATCGAACAAGTGGAATTTATGAAAGTTTGCCCAGAAGCGAAACACTCGAAGACACACCGGTTTCGTAAGTAGTTGTTGGTCTTGTTGGAGCTTGTTTGGTCGAACTTCGCTTTGATGTTAATTTCGTACAAGTTGAGACCCGAACTCGTGGATCTTGTGAAAGTTTGCACCAAATGGAAACACTCCAAAAATGCACCGGGTTGCACTCCTTTCTGTCGCCGATCTCATTGGAGCTTGTTTCACTCGATTTCGCTCTAGTGTTAATTTCATTCAAACCGGAATCCGAACAAGTGGACTTTATGAAAGTTTGCCCCGAAGCGAAACACTCCGAAGACACCGGATTGCCCTTGTGAGTGTTGTCGGTCTTGTTGGACCTTGTTTCGCTCGAATTCACTTTGATGTTAATTTCGAACAAGTTGAGATCGAATTGGTGGATTTTGTGAAAAGTTGCACGAGCGAAACACTCCAAAATGCACGGGTTGCACTCCTGTATGTCATTTGGTCTCATTGGAGCTTGTTTCTTTCGATTTAGCTCGGAGTTAATTTCATTCAATAGGGATCCGAACAAGTGGACTTTATGAAAGTTTGCCCAGCGAAACACACTCAGACACAGCGAGTTGCCCTCGTAAGTCTTGTCGGCCTTCTTGGAGCTTGTTTGGTCGAATTAACTTTGATGTTAATTTCGAACAAGTTGAGATCCAATTGGTTGATTTTGTGAATGTTTGCACGGAGGAAACACTCCAAAAATGCAGGTTGCACTCCTATCGCCGGTCTCATTGGAGCTTGTTTATTTCGATTTACGCTCTAGTCTTAATTTCAATTCAAACCGGGATCCGAACAAGTGGACTTTATGAAAGTTTGCCGAAGAAGAAACACTCAGAAGACACAGGATTGCCCTCGTAAGTGTTGTCGGTCTTGTTGGAGCTTGTTTGATCGAATTAACTTTGATGTTAATTTGAACAAGTTGAGATCGAATTGGTTGTTTTTGTGAGTTTGCACGGGCGAAACACTCCTAAAATGCCAGGGTTGCACTCCTATGTGTACGCTTGGTCTCATTGGGTATGTTTCACTCGATTTCGCTCTGTGTTAATTTCATTCAAATCAGGATCGAACAAGTGGACTTTATGAAAGTTTGCCAAGCGAAAACACTCCGAATACATGCGGATTGCCCTCGTAAGTGTTGTCGGTCTTGTTGGAGCTTGTTTGATCGAATTCGCTTTGATGTTAATTTAAAACAAGTTGAGATCCGAATAGGTGGATTTTGTGAAAGTTTGCACTAAACGACACTCCTCTGATGCATCGGGTTGCACTCCTATGTGTCATGGGTCTCATTCGACTTGTTTAAGCTCGATTTCACTCTGGTGTTAATTTCATTCAAGCGGGATCCGAACAAGTGGACTTTATGAAAGTTTGCCCTAAAGAAACACAAGAAGACACACTGCGGATTGCCCTCGTAAGTGTTGTGGTCTTGTTTGGAGCTTGTTTGAGGTCAGAATTAGCTTTCGATGTTAATTTCAGACAAGTTGAGATCCAAATTGGTTGATTTTGTGAAAGTTTGCAGGACGAAACACTCCTAAAATGCTGCGGGTTGCACTCCTTTGTGTCATGGGTCTCATTGGAGCTTGTTTAGCTCGATTTACGCTCTGGTGTTAATTTCATTCAAACCAGGATCGAACAAGTGGACTTTATGAAAGTTTGCCCGAGCGAAACACTCGAAGACACGGATTGCCCTCGTAAGTGTTATCGGTCTTGTTGGAGCTTGTTTAAGCTCGATTTAACTTTGATGTTAATTTGAGCAAGTTGAGATCCGAGTTGGTTGATTTTGTGAAGTTTGCACAGGCGAAACACTCCAAAAATGTCTTAAGGTTGCACTCTATGTGTCCTTGGGTCTCATTGAAGCTTGTTTAAGCTCGATTTCGCTCTGGTGTAAATTTTATTCAAAGCGGGATCCGAATTCGTGCTAGTCAAGATCTGAACTAGTGGATCTAGTGAAAGTTTGCAGCGAAAGCTTTCGAAAAATGCACGGGTTGCCCTCTATAGTCATGGGTCTCATTTGGAGCTTGTTTAACTCGATTTAGCTCGGGTGTTAATTTACGTTCAAGTTGGGATCGAATTGGTGATTTTGTCAAAGTTTGCACTAAGCGAAACACTCCTAAAATGCAGGTTGCACTCCTATGTGTCGGTGGGTCTCATTGGAGCTTGTTTACATTCGATTCGTCTCTGGTGTTAATTTCATTCAAACTGGGATCCGAACAAGTGGACTTTATGAAAGTTTGCTCGGCGAAACACTCAGAACATCTGGGATTGCCCCGTAAGTGTTGTAGGTCTTGTTGGAGCTTGTTTCCGTCGAATTAACTTTGATGTTAATTTCGAACAAGTTGAGATCCGAGGTGGTTGATTTTGTGAAAGTTTGCACGGAGGCGAAACACTCCTAAAATGCAGGGTTGCACTTCTATGTGTCGCTTTGTCTCTCATTGGAGCATGTTTCAAAGCGATTTAGCTCTGGTGTTAATTTCATTCAAGCAGGATCCGAACAAGTGGACTTTATGAAAGTTTGCCCGAGCGAAACACTCCGAGAACACCTTTGGATTGCCCTCGTAAGTGTTGTCGGTCTTGTTGGAGCTTGTTTGATCGAATTAAGCTTTGATGTTAATTTAGTACAAGTTGAGATCGAACTAGTGGATCTTGAAAGTTTGCTGGAGGCGAAACACTCAAAAAATGCCTTGGTTGCACTCCTATGTGTGGCGGTCTCATTGGAGCTTGTTTAGCTCGATTTAGCTCTGGTGTTAATTTTATTCAAAGCGGGATCCGAACAAGTGGACTTTATGAAAGTTTGCTGCCAGCGAACTCAAGAAGACTGCGGATTGCCCTCGTAAGTGTTGTCGGTCTTGTTGGAGCTTGTTTGGATGAATTACGCTTTGATGTTAATTTCTTACAAGTTGAGACCCGAGCGAGTGGATCTTGTGAAAGTTTGCAAATTCTTGAAACACTCAAAAATGCTTTTGGTTGCACTCCTATGTGTCGCCGGTCTCATTGGAGCTTGTTTCCCTCGATTTAGCTCTGGTGTGTTAATTTCATTCAAACGGAGATCCGAACAAGTGGACTTTATGAAAGTTTGCCCGTGAAATACTACGAAGACACCAGGAATAGCCCCTCGTAAGTGTTGTCGGTCTTGTTGGAGCTTGTTTGATTGAATTCGCTTTGATGTTAATTTACAGTACAAGTTGAGATCCGAATGAAGTTATTTGTGAAAGTTTGCACAGTGAAACACTCTAAAATGCTGCAGTTTGCACTCCTATATTATTAATGGTCTCATTGGAGCTTGTTTTTGCTCGATTTAGCTCTGGTGTAATTTCATTCAAACCGGGATCCGAACAAAGTGGACTTTATGAAAGTTTGCTGACGGCGAAACACTCCGAAGACACACCCGGTTGCCCTCGTAAGGTTGTCTGAATTGTTTGGAGCTTGTTTGGTCGAATTGGCTTTGATGTTAATTTAAGTACAAGTTGAGATCGAGCGGTAGGATCTTGTGAAAGTTTCTTGGGGCGAAACACTCCAAAAATGCCTGGGTTGCACTCCAATGTGTCAGCGGGTCTCATTGGAGCTTGTTTAGCTCGATTTCGCTCTAGTGTTAATTTCATTCAAACGGGATCGATCAAGTGCGGACTTTATGAAAGTTTGCCTCGGCGAAACACTCAGAAGACATCTGGGATTGCCCTCGTAAGTGTTGTAGGTCTTGTTGGAGCTTGTTTCGGTCGAATTAAACTTTGATGTTAATTTGAACAAGTTGAGATCGAATTGGTTGATTTTGTGAAAGTTTGCACCGTAAAACACTCCTAAAATGCTCGGGTTGCACTCCTATGTATGCTTTGTCTCATTGGAGCATGTTTCTACGATTCGCTCTGGTGTTAATTCATTCAAGCCGGAATCGAACAAGTGGACTTTATAAAGGTTTGCCCGAAGCGAAGCTTACTCAGAAGACACACTTTGGATTGCCATCGTAAGTGTTGTGGGTCTTGTTGGAGCTTGTTTTGATCGAATTCGCTTTGATGTTAATTTCAAACAAGTTGAGATCGAATAGGTGGTGACGTTGTGAACGTTTGAAGCGAAACACTCCTAAAATGCCAAGTTGCACTCCTATGTAAGTCGGTCTCATTGTAGCTTGTTTAGCTCGATTTAAACTCTGGTGTTAATTTCATTCATCTTTGGGATCGAACAAGCGGACTTTATGAAAGTTTGCCCAGGCGAAACACTCAGAAGACACGGATTGCCCTCGTAAGTGTTGTGGGCCTTGTTGGAGCTTGTTTGGTTGAATTAAACTTTGATGTTAATTTGAGCAAGAGTTGAGATCGAGATTGGTTGATTTTGTGAAAGTTTGCACGGGCGAAACACTCTCTAAAATGCCGGGTTGCACTCCTATGTATCTTTGTCTCATTGAACTTGTTTCTGCGATTTAGCTCTCTGGTGCTAATTTCATTTAAGCGGGATCCGAACAAGTGGACTTTATGAAAGTTTGCCCGGCGAAACACTCAGAAGACACTTGGGATTGCCCTCGTAAGTGATGTCGGTCTTGTTAGAGCTTCTTTCGGTCGAATTCACCTTGATGTTAATTTAGGTACAAGTTGAGATCGAACTAGTGGATCTTGTGAGTTTGCTTAGGAAGCGAAACACTCAAAAATGCACTTGGTTGCACTCTATATGTGTCGCCCTCTCATTGGAGCTTGTTTCACTCGATTTTTCGCTGGTGTTAATTTCATTCAAAGCGGGATCGAACAAGTGGACTTTATGAAAGTTTGCCCGAAGCGAAACACTCGAAGAGACAGGATTGCCCTCGTAAGTGTTGTCGGTCTTGTTGGACTTGTTTTGGAAATTCGCTTTGATGTTAATTTCGTACAAGTCGAGATCGAGCGAGTGGATCTTGTGAAAGTTTGCTGCGAATTGAAACACTCCTAAAATGCTGCTGGGTTGCCTCCTATGAGTCACCGGTCTCATTGGCTTGTTTAGCTCAATTTAAGCTCGGTGTTATTTTCATTCAAAGCGGGATCGGCGGACTTTGTGAAAGTTTGCCTGAAGCGAAACTTCTTGAACCTGCCGGATTGCCCCGTAATGTGTTATGGTCTTGTTGGAGCTTGTTTCGATCGAATTAAGCTGCGATGTTAATTTCATACAAGTTGAGATCGATCGGTGGATGTTGTGAAAGTTTGAGCTGAATGAAACACTCCAAAATGCTGCAGTTGCACTCCAATGATGGGTTTTGGG
>JAYEVE010000135.1:0-5000 GCA_036346375.1 Guadua angustifolia
TTTGGAAAGAAGATATGCACCATGTTCCCTTTTATATTTCAATTTAATGGAGAATTCCAGACCTAATATTTTTCCCGTTTTTATCAATTCTAAAATTTAATAAAACAATGATCAAACTAAGAGAATCAATTCAAAATAATTAATCTAAGACCATGAAAGAAAACTAGCTTAAACATTGAAACTAGAAAGTAGTTACACACAAACAATAGTTAGTAGATCAGAATCCATACTCACTCAATTTTTTTTCAAAGAATACATACAAAGATCCTTTTACATGAAAGCACAATTTTAAAATAATCTCTCAAAATTTTTCTCTTTTTTTTTCTTTTCTTCTCTCTCATCTCTCTCTTCTCTCTAATTTTTCCTTATCTTTTTTCTCTTTTTTTCCTTTCCTTGTCTCTCGTCTCTGTCTTTTCTCTCTTCCTATTTCTGTTGCTTGCGCACGTACAACCTCCAGGAATTTCCTTCTGGTTTGCTACCGTACGTGACTTTCGAGCGCTTCTCTCGAGCTGGTTCATTCTCTCCATTAGGGCTGGGCATTTGGTTTCTTTATAGGTTCAGTTTTTTCAGTTTTTAGAAATTGGCAATCAAATTTTTCGGATCAAAATAAAAAATGAATTGAATTAACTGAAATATTTCAGTTTGGTTAATTTGATTTTTTGGTTAATCAAAATATGAATAAACACTAGGTAGATTAAATTTAGTCATTCTCATATCGCAACGAAGAATAAGGATAAATCCGCACAATATTCATAGGTCATTACAATATAAGTATAATAGAACATATGAATATACTAAACATATGCATAAATGTATTAGAATATGATAATTATTTAGTGGATTAAGGAAGAACATTATAAAACTGGTATTGTATATGCGTTATTCGTTTATATTGGTTTTTAAAGCGAAAAACCGAACCGACTATAAAAACCAATTAGTTATATCAAAACAAAAATCGAACCGAAACACTGAAATAATCAGTTAGGGGCTGTTTGGTTGTCTGGTTCCACGCGGTCAGACTCGTGGGAGCCAGGGAATTAGTGTTTGGTTGCTCGTTGTATCGCGTGAGTCTGGACCCACGCATACAAGATGACTGTTTGGTTGCCTGCGTGCAGTGCGAATGTCAGGGCAGCACGATGCACAAAGCACTCGCAGCCAGGCTCGTGGGATATGAGCTCTATGACCGTTTTCCCTGAGCCAAGCTGAGATGGTGCAAGCTCCCGCACCCAGACTCATACGAGACGGCAACCAAATAGCCCCTCAATACGATTCAGTCCAATAATCCGATTTCGGTTAAAAATACCACCCATAGGCCTTTGACGCCTTCAGCTCATCCGTGAACTTCACAACCTCTGGAAACAGCAATTCAGCGACTCCGCAAGTCCCCATGGCTCCTGCTGTCCTGCAGCCGCACAGAACCCAGCTCTACTGTAGCGGTACACACGTCACACGCCCCGGGCCGGCTCGGCGAGGCTTCGCACCTGCCACTTCTTCCCTTTTTTTTCGTGCGTCGCGTCAGCCGCTCTTCCTTTCAGCCGCCGTTTTTGCTTCGAGCTTTTTTTGTGTGCACCGGCTCTTCTGCTGACTGCGCTCCCTTTTTAACCCTAACTTTTTATATCTAATCAAATACACGTATACATATCTACCTAGCCTAATTAAGCATAGCCCGTTTCAATACATGTATACACAAAGCCTAAATCTCACATGCATGTATACGGCCCACTTGCCGCTCTCGTATGACTCGCTTCCGCCTATCTGATACATACTCTGACCTACCACCGCTCTCATATGATTCACTACTTTGCATGTAGGGATGAAAGCGGATAGTAATCGGATATCAATTTTTTGTCTTTGTTCTTCAATGGGAAACAAATAGGATATAGAATTTTCTATCCGAATTCATATTCTTGTTTGTGGTGTTGAGCTTATTCAAATTCATAAAAAATGAACCTCAAATTCATTATATATTTATTTAAATGATAGAAACAAAATTCGGATATCAATCGGATACGGATTCGGATATTTTTTCACCTTTTTATTTATGGGAAGCAAATAATGCGTAATTTTTTTTATCTAATTTTATAATCTTATTTTTTATAATGAGCTTGCTAAAGTGTTAAAAAATGAAAACCAAAATCGTTATATATCTATTTAAAAATGTCGAATTTGTTCAGAAATTCGGATATCCGTTTTCATCCCTACCTGCATGGGTCGCTGGTTACTACACTGCTTCGTCCGTCTGTATATACTTCTTCGCACCCCGTCTTGTTGCACCTATGACCCTCACACTGTGACCCTCGTGTGTTATGTCTAGGTGACGCTACTCGCATGGATTCTCTCGACACGCAATGTGCGTTGCACATGCCTATATTGTGTCTCCACACTCAGATCTGTACTGTGTCTCCACACCTTACACTGCATCTCCTGTTACAAATAAAAAACAAATTCATACAGTATCTTGAACTTCTACTACAAATAAATAAATTATTCCATAATAATTTATTGTAGAGACTTTATTGTATTGCAACACAAATATTGTTTTCCATAAATATTGTTGTCAATTTAACCATCACACACATATAATATTGTTGTCAAATTAACCATTACATAGACATATCACAAATATACTCTATATAATAGAGGTGAGGAATGCCGAAGCTGGCATGCACGTCACGCCGTGCAAGTTTGGTTTTTGCTGTCCGTTCTTTGCCGACGCAGGCCCGTTCCATCCGTTCGCCGTTTCTCGCGCCGCCCCTCGGTACCATGCCGTAGCTGGCCCGGATTTGGGCCTCCTCGGTTTCATCGTCTCGCTTCGCGTTTCGCACTCCGCTGCTCCGCGGTTCTTGCCTCCGATTCTGCGTCGGTGCGGCGCGCCGCCTTCTTCGGTTCAGGCGGCGAGAGCCCTCGCCTCGACCGAGGTTGCTTGCTCCCTCCGCTTTTGCTTGCTCGCGCCATTCCGTTAGCTGCCCGCGATTTCATCGTTTGTCTTCTCGTTCGTTTCTCCGCCAGTGCATTGCTATTGGCCTCCGTTTGTTGGCTTGCGGGCGATCGGCGGCTTCTTCGGCCCGTCCACCGCCGAGGGCCTCAACTCGCTCGAGCTCGGTTAGTCCCTTCAGATCGCCATTTCCTCCCATCTCGGCTCGCCCGACCGCGCCCCTCCCGCCCCAAGCGCTCCGCCTCCGCCGTTTCCTCGCGTCTCCGTGTCTCCGTCAGCGGCGGTTCACGTCTTCTTCGCGCCAACAGACATGCTTGCTTTTGCAGCCTTTCTTGCCGCTCTCCGTAGTGCTCCTCTTGTCTTCTTGGTTCCTTTGGTACTTTAGGTGCTTTTTCGATTCGGTTTGCTTGTGTGATTGCAGGTTCGTCTTCATTGTGGATCGCCGTTCCGACTCTGCCTGCTTTTGCACAAGCAAACATTCCAAGAAAAAGAAGGTTTGAATGACTTTGTAGTTTGCCTGACCATGAAAACTAAACGAAAAATCTCTCTTTGCAATGCAAATGTTAACAACCTCATTTTATTATGTTAGTTTTCTCAGGACAACACCGATGGATTGATTCACCAAATTTTTCCTTTTGCAATTACAAAAGTCGATTGGTATGTGATATCACTCATCGTATGTTTTTCTTTGATTATACATAATAATCTATTCAGGGAAGTAATGAAGAACAAATTTTTCATTTTTACGAGTTTGAGTTTTCTTGAACTAGACATGGTACGTCTTTGCAATGCAAATGTTGATAGCCTCATTTTGTTATGGTAGTTTTCTCAAGCAACATCCTTGGATTGATTCACCGTATTTTTCCTTTTGCAATTACAAAATTTTGGTTGGTATGTGGTATCACTCATCATATGTTTTTTGGCTTTGGCTATGTATAGTAATATATTCGGGGAAGTATGAAAACAGAAAATCTTTTAAGCCCTTCCGAGCTAAGGTTTTAGTCTTTGCAGTGTAAATTAGAACAAGTTTACTGATTCGTTTGTTTTGTATGCTATGAGAGATAGAAAATTTGTGTGTGAGAGAGAGAGAGAGGGAGGGAGGAGGTAATTTGATAAGTGCATCTAGATTTTTTTAGTAATTTTTCGTGTTGATTTCAGTATCTAAACGAATTGCATTAGCTTAACCACAGGGATGATTGCATAGCATATATTGCGAGGAGGATAGAAGTTTTAAATTTACCAAATCAGATTCCTAAACATGCCTCTTTAGTGTTGATTTTCGTCCCTTCACTTGCTATTAGTAAAATAATCTAATACATACATAAGTGACATGAGGCTAGGGAAGATTAGTTGTAAGCTCGGCACATACCTTATGAAGGTATGGATCCATCATGATATCCACCCTTGCCATGGTTTGATGCAAACAGTACCATATGGCTTTTCCATTGTCCTTTCCTTGCCCTTTTGATTTACCATTTATTAGATTTCTTTACATAGAACGGATTTGAAATTGAGATTTCGTACATGGGTAAAGTAAATTGATAAGTGCATCTAGATTTTTATAGAAATTTTTCGTGTTGATTTCGTACCTAAACAAATTGCATTGCCGCACCAAACAAGGATGATTGCATAGCATATATTGCCTAGAAGGATATTAACTTGAAACTTACCAAATCGGTTCCTAAACATGTCTCTTTAGCATGATTTTTCATCCCTTCACTTGCTATTAGTAAAATAATCTATATTCACTATCTTATTTTTCCTTAAAAGTTTAAGATTTCGGTTAAACTGATTGGTACATCAAAATTGATCTGACTTGAGAGCACTTTCACTCATCGATCCATGCCGGTGGGCGATCACACATGCGTTTTCTATCTCGATTTCCTCCTCCCGCCGCCGTCGCTACACCATCCTCTACGTCCCAAGAGGTTCACGCCGATAACTCATCTTCCTTCAGATTTCCAAGTTTCTGCTTTGCCATTTCTTTTACCTTTCAGCTTTTGTCTTCAACATTGTTTTCCTTTCAAAGATTGATTTTAACCTGTGCATTTTATTGCTTGTTGGA
>JAYEVE010000135.1:10000-25758 GCA_036346375.1 Guadua angustifolia
CAAGGCAAGCACCCCCTTTTGATCATATTGATCCTAGTGTTTTAATTTTTATTTTATTTTATAAAATCTATACTTGTTCACTCATTGAATTTCCTTACTAAATATTTGTAACATCTTGAAAATTTTAAAAATAAGAAAAATAAAAATTAAAAATGGAATTAAAATTTTTTGTAATTGAACCAAGTTTTAATCTAAAATAATGCCTTTTCTCTCATTTTCTTGAATTTTAGTCTTAAGAAAAGTAAAGTTGCAATATTTAATTTTTTATCCAAAGTAAAAAAATGAATTTAAAATACAATCTTATTTTGAATTTCCATTTTTTCTGAATTTTTGTTCTTAAGAAATCTTTATGTTAATTGTTTTCCCTAACTTCAAAATGCAAAACCTGAAATCCTTTAAAGAATAAAATCTGGAAAAATTTATATAAATCTGAAATCATCTCCACGTCAACTCAAAAAATTCTCAAAGACATGCGAACTCATGTCAGAATTTTATAAAAATAAATATAACTAATAAACACCTGAAATCTTTGTGGTAATTCCCAATACTAATAGTATCACACAGAAAAATTTTCACATAAAATAAAGATTATTTGCTATCTAGGAAAAATAAGAAACAGAAAGGATTTATTTGTGCAACAGTGCTTGTCAGAATTTTAATAATTTCTACAGATAAAATCTTCAGCTGGAATTTTTTTAGTGAGGTAAGAACTGTCTCCAGATGACTCACGAAAATATTCAAAAATATTAGACAAGATTTGACAGGCCTATTAAATGAACCAATCCTTATATGTCCAGTGAAAAATCAAGTCAGTCCTCCTTTAGACTCACTGACCACTCCAGTGGGCCTCCCATTTCTTGCGACTGCCGTCCTCTGTTCCCTGGTTATCTGGTTAAGTCACAAGGTTAGCATCCTCGCAATCATCGGGCTGACGCCCATGTTACAATTTCCTCGAAAGTCCCGTGGAATGTCCCGTGAAATGCACTTTCGCCACACGTGTGAACCGAATTGCATTTTTGCGGCACTTTCGTTACCTGTCCCATCGCCCTGGACCACTTCCCTCTCTGCCAAGCCTCTGCTTCCCGGTGCGCCTGTCGAACCGAACGAAGCTGCAAATCGAGTGACAAGCCACCATAAGCGACAAACCGACGCATACCCTGCGCCAGCTTGACTGCAGAAGAACCTTGCGGCCGCCAGCCGAATTGGGTTCATACACTGTCGACCGCCATGGTTGCCTATTTTAAGATCGACAGGGATTATGCAACTCTGGACTACTCTCTATATGACTAAGAGATAAGAAAAACATCAATAAATCGATAAGTGTCAGAAGTGTTCTTCCTATCTATTCTATAGCCAGTAAAGTCTGCATCTAAAAAGGCTCTAAGGGATAAATAAAAAGAGCAAGAATACTATATAACATAGTCAGTGATAGCTCGAAGGTACTTAAAGATACGGTTCACTGCTTGACGGTGAGAGGGCGAGGAGAAGATTGAAATCAGGCGCATATACACACAACAAAATACATGTTCGGCCTCAAGGCAGTGAGGTACAAGAGAGTTGATTATGCTTCAGAACTTCTTCTGATCAATTGCCTCAGCATCCTCATCAAACTCAAGGACAACAGTGATGGCCATAGGAGTTATTACCGGCTTCCCTTCAAACATGTGGAAGCGTCTCAGGAGGTTCGAGTGTACTTACCTTAATGAAAAAAAAATCCTTCCAAATCTGTTTGATTTGAAAGCTAAGGAAGTAGCTCACATCGTCTATCATACTCATCTCGAACTCTGTGCTAATTACATATGAAAACTAAGACAAGAGAGTGTGAAATTTATATGTACCATGCGTATGGATGTGATATCAATGTTGTATATGCGTACTAGCCACTGATTATGGAGCTAATACTGAATGCACGTAGATTCTTATTTTAACATTTCGTGTCAAAATGAGGGCCGTTACATCCACTGATTAACATTCCTCTCGACATCAAAACCATGTGTAGACATGGAAAAAAAACCTAACAGACAATTAACAAGATGCCAATCTTCATGCTACCCAAAGTTGTATATAAAATAATATGTACAGAATAGCCCACCTTGTAATGAGTCAAAGTCTTGCTTTGCACAATGCAGCGTGGGGCCAGGAATGACATCGATAACAAAACACTCACAAAGGCCAAGAAAAACGATTTGAGGTTAACCAAAAACGGGCAAACATGCAAATGGCAAAACTGCACGTTACAAAAGCCGAAGACCGATGCGAATGGAAGACGTTACAAATGCCGGCCGAAGAAAGAAAGTGGCCCTGGGTCCTAGGTCTTCGTCCATGGGAATGGAAGAAAGAAAGAAGAGACCGATGGAATCGCGTTCTCTGAAGGTGCTGCACTTATGCATGCATAATGAAAGCCGGCCGAAGAAAGAAAGAAGAGACCGATGGGAATGGAAGACGTTACAAAAGCCGGCCGAAGAAAGAAAGTGGCCCTGGGTCTACGTCCTCGTCCATGGGAATGGAAGAAAGAAAGAAGAGACCGATGGAATCGCGTTCTCTGGCGATGCTGCACTGATGCATGCATAATGCATTCGCACCGATCGATCTTTATTCCCGCAAAACTACTCGGACACACCAGCTGTTAGGTTAGGGCCGAAGAGCTAGCACAAATCACACAAGACACAACGTTTACTGAAAAAACCACGAAACAACTCTCCGGTGGATTTGCCGTGCTAACGCTAACACCAGCCGGCCGTCCGGCTCCGGGGCGACAGCCGGAGGCGACCGCCGAGTGTCAGCGATGGCTGAGCTCGCCTCGGGAGCCGTCCACTCGCTGTTGTTCGTCATCCGCAACGAGGGGCAGCTGCTGAGCGGCGTCGGGAACGACGTGCAGTTCATCAAAGAGGAGATGGAGAGCATGAACAGCTTCCTCCAGCACCTCGCCAGGACGACGCCCCCGGGCGGGGAGCACGATGAGCAGGTCCGCACGTGGATGAAGCAGGTCCGGGACCTCGCCTACGAATGCAGCTCCTGCATCGACACCTACCTGCAGCGCGGTGATCCGGCGGCGGTACGCTTAGCCAGGGTCCGCCTTGGTTACCTGTGGGGGGTAATTCCTTGGTACCTGAAGAAGCTGTACGCTCAGCACCGTGCGGCCATCCAGTTACGCAAGCTCAAGGACCGGGCGCGTGACGTCGGCAAGCGGCGGCAGAGGTACGGCGTCGAGACCCCAACATCCATGAAGACGACAACGACCAGCCCGCCTTCCATTCACGAAGCGACGTCACCGTCTCAGGCTCAAGCCGCAGACGGAGGAGGTGAAGGTATTTTTCCTGATGATGATGAACTGACGCCTGAGGATGAGGCTATGAGAGCTCAAGCACTTTCCGAGCCTCACCTTCTAGAGGAGTGCACCCGACAGCTAGTCCGTTGGCTCCGATACGCCCATGAACGAGCCCCATGTCTCGAAGACCGATTCCAAGCCATCGCCATTGCAGCACCGGATGAAGAGGACGGAGCTGACATTGCAAATGAGGCGTTGGCTCATCCCTTGGTGGCGGAAAAATTCAAGCATTTCTGGATAACCTCAGAATACAAGTCATCATACGGCAACAAGACAGACTGGCTAATTGAACCCTTGGACATTCTCCGTTACATCCAGAAGGACCTGTTTGGCAAGCATGAGCAGAAGAAGCAGCAGCAGAAGCTGGAGTACGAAATAGACACGAAGATTGAAGAAATCATGGAGAAGATTAAAGATTATCTGGGAGCAGGTAAAAGATCCTGTACTTTTGTTTCACTGGAACCCTTGGACATACTCCACGACATCTTGGCGGAGCAACTTCCCAAGGACCCGGTCGACGCCACATATACATCAGTCAAGATGATTATAAAAACCGCAGAGAAGCTTAAAGCGCATCTGGAAAGAGGTAAAGAGAAGTTCTTGATTGGTCTCGATCATTCTGAGTATGAAGGCATCCTGCGGGAGCTGCTTCCCCATCCCAAGGAAGACAGACCGGTAAAGGAAGCTACGGATAAATCGGACGACGATCAAATCACCAAGAACATTAAAGAAATCATGACGAAGATGAAAGGAGACGTCTTGTGGGAGCTCAAGCCCCATGAAGATAAGTCGATGAAGGAAGCCACGGATGATAAATTGCGTGAGGATCAAACTGCGGAGAATATTAAAGAAGCCACGCAGAAGATCGTAGTAAGTGTGCTGCGTGAGATGCTTCCCAAGCCTAGGGAAGATAATTCGGAGAAGGAAGGCATGGATAAATTGGACGAGAAGATTAATGAAACCACGAGGAATATTGGACGAACCCTCCAGAAGATGAAAGATCATCTGTTGATCAAAGAAGCCTTGGAGATGATTAAAGGGCATTTGAAAGATAAAACCACCTTGATTGTTCTCGATGGCCACGATGATGTAGACAAATGGGGGAAGATCAAGAAAGTTTTGAATATGCTGGGCTGCGCGGACGACAGTACAGTGATAGTGATCACAAGAAACCATCCCGAAATGGCCAGAAAATTCTGCAATCCACCACTCTCCCCTATGTTTTATTCTCTTGTTGGTTTCTACCATAATAAGGTGCGCAGTATTACAAGCCAGCTGTGGAAAGAAGAACAAGGCTACATGCTTGCCATTTGTCGAGATATCTTGAAGAAATGTGAACCTCATGAATTCTGCATGAAGATCTTCGCTCGTGCTCTGTATGTTAATCCTAATATGAGCAAACAAGAACTGGACAAATTGCATGACACCCTTGTTTTCAGATGGGAACCGGGATGGGATACCAATGCTAGGAAGATGCTGAAGTTCTCCTACAGCTTTCTACCTAGAGAACACCAGACCTGCTTGTGGTATCTAGCTATCTTCCCTCGGGGTCATAAGATCAGGCGATCCAGCTTAGTAGGACGGTGGGTTGCAGACGGCCTGGTAAAAAAAGAAGATTGGCTCAGCTCAGTGCGTCATGCCGAGCGATGTTTTGACGAACTCATCAACCGATGCTTTGTTTATCCTGGTGACATTGGGGCTGCAGGAAAGGTCAAGAGCTGTATAGTACATGATATAGTTCATGAACGCATTACCAATATTGCCAAGAAAGAGCACTTTGTGGAGACACGCTTGTCACATCATCATTCTCGCCACTTCTCCGTTCTTAGTGAGGTACGAATCCGTAGATCGGATACGATCTCTAAGTTCTTGGTGGAACTCCATGAATCACATCAGTTGCCGCTGGTCAAGGTGCTGGACCTAGAAGGGTGTGATGAACAACACTTCAGGATGAAGCAGCACTACCTCAAGAACGTCTGCAACAAGATGTTACTACTGAAGTATCTGAGCCTAAGGAATATACTTATTATCGAGCTACCAAGGGAAATTAATAACCTCCATCAGCTAGAGGTATTGGACATCCGGCAGACCGGTGTGAAAGCGTCCACCACAAAACATCTTATGCTCCTGAAGCTGAAGCGTCTGTTGGCTAATACTACCAATCCAACTTCAACAAGCACAGACAGCATCAACAGGACCATGGAATCCTTCAATGCTGTCGAGCTTCCGCGCCGAATAGAAAAAATGACAAACATGGAGGTACTAACCCATGTAGAGGCTTCAGAGGACTTGAAAGACATTGGCAAGCTATGGCAGCTAAGGAAGCTAGGTGTCGTAATCCACGACAAGGCAGATCACCTCAAGAAATTGGTTACAGCGATCAGTGATCTGAGTGAGAGCCTCCAGTCTCTGTCAATCAGCATCAAACCTCTACAAGGCAGCAGTGTCGGTATTCCTCCTAGCAAAGGCATCGGCTCGATAAACCCTCGCAATATTCTTGAGAGCCTAACCATCCGCGGAAAGACTAGTGGGTGGCTTCTTCTGTTGTTGGTCAAACACTGTCATCAACTTGTCAAGGCAACTCTATATAATACCTCTCTGAACCAGGATAATTTGAAAGAACTTGGTGAGCTGCCCAAGTTGCGCTGTGTCAGGCTCCAGCACGAGTCATACACCGACAGCAATCTCACCTTCACGAAGGAAGAGTTTCTGAAACTCAAGTACCTTGTTTTCGAGGGCTCCAACATGACCGACATCAACTTTGAAGCCGGAGCAGCTCCTGAACTCGAGAAGATAGACTTGTCCGCACCTGAGATGAACAACATCAGCTTTGGAAATGGGGCGGCTCCAAAGCTTGAGAAGATCATCTTGTCCAACACCAAGATTGCTACTATCAAATTTGAAGAGGGAGCAGCTCCTAAGCTTGAGGAGATCGTCTTGTCCGAAACCAACATCACCAAGATCACCTTTGAAAACAAAGAAGGCTTTAACCTCAGGAAGATTGTCTTGTCCTTCTACAAAATGGAGTTCCTCTCTGAAATTAATAACCTTCCAGGATTGCAGGAGGTTGAGTTGAAAGGCGGCGGGATCAAAAGCGCATCTCTTGTTTCATTATTTACCAAAGCCGTGCGAATTGCCAAGGTGATTCTTTCTGCTACCTTGCTTAAGCAAGAAGATCTACAAATCCTTGGAAAGCAACCAAGCTTGCGCTGCCTCATGCTCCTAGAGAAATCATGTGCCAAAAAGCAGCTTACCTTCAACGAAGATGAGTTCCCAAAGCTCAAACTTCTTATTGTCCAGTGCTCTAATATCACCAACATCAGCTTCACCCGCGGAGCAGCTCCTAATATCAAGAAGATTGTCTGGTCCTTCACCGAGATGGAGTCCCTCTCTGGAATCGACGAACTTCCAAAATTGAAGGAGCTAGAGTTTAACGGTTATGTTGTCCCTTTTCAGGTTAGGAAAGATATTAACGCACATCCAAATGATCGCCTTGTTTTCAAGCATAATAAACCGCAGAATGAAGACAAAGGAAAAGAAGAAGATGATGAAGGAATGTCTCCTTTCTTTGGGGAGAAGTAGGATCGACACTGAAGGGAAGCTTCTCCTTTCACCGATTGAATCATACGATTGTCTACATGTGCTTGTGTGGTTTGTCATCCTTTCTACTTGTGTGGTTTAGCTGAGTGTGCGTTTATTTTCTCCATGTGTGTCTCGAGACTCATGAATGTGATTGTAAGAGCATAACGGTTGTGTTGTCTATGCTCAGGGATTTGGATTTGTGTGGCTTTGCCCTGGACCATCATGCATGGTCTCTTTATGTAATAAGTGTGACGAAACGGTGCTTGTGCGCACATTTCACTTGCTAATTAATTAATATTGGAACTAATCTTGTGCAAACTTGCTGATTTATAACATCCCGAAAAATTCAAAAATATGAAATAAAAAACTTAAAATTTAAAAATGGAATTGAATAAAAATTTCAATTGGAATCAAGATTTTGATTTAAAACAATATGTTTTTCCTCATTTTCTTGCATTTTAACTTTAAGTAAAGAATGAATTGAATTGCAATATTAAAACTTTTTATCTAAAATAAACAAACTATAAAAATAAATTTGAAATGTGATCTTTAATTTAAATGTTCACTTCTCATTTTTCTAAAATTATTTGTTTTTCTTGAGTTTTTGCCTTAAAAGAAAAGGTCATATATATTGAAATGGTAAAATGGTAAAAGTAAAAAGTAAAAGTAAAATATGAACAAAATATCCAAAAATAATAATATAATATAAAAGCACTCCAGAATACCCTAGAACCCTAATCATGCCATCTGAACAATTAAAATAAAAGAAAGATTTTGCAATCATGGGATAAGATATTTGATCCAGATCTTGTCAAATTTTCGTAGAAATCTCCATGGCTTATCTAAAGCCAAGATTTTTACCATGCTGACATTAAATCATTATCCATCTCTAGTAAAAATATGAAAAATTAAAACTTATATTTAAATCCTTTGAAAATATAAAAAAATAGAAAGTAAACAAATCTGAAATAGCAATGTCAGAAGTTATAGAATTTAAATATTAAAGCTAAAAATATGAAACTTTTACAGACGATAAATACTGTGATTCTAAACCTTGAAAAAAAATCTAAATAAAATATATACCTCATTTTGATCTTAAATTAAGTAAAAATTAAAAAAATAGAAAATATGACAACATGCATTGTCAAAATTGTTTGAATTTTTCTACCAAGAGTTGTAATCTAAAATTTTTACTGGATAGCAAAACTTATGTTCCAACCTGTATCAAAATTTTCATAAAATATTGACTTGATATGATGGCCCAATTAATGCGAGATTGCGTGTTGTCCAGAAGTCTACAAAAAGATTTCCATTTGTTGTGATTTACATGTGGACCAGTCCTTTTGAACCTGCTGACCAGTGAACCGCCTCTCCCTCACAGTCACAACCAGCAGATGTTCACAGCTTGTCATCCTGATACCGCGCGCACAAAGCTCCCTCTCTGCCTCTCAAACTCATTCCTCACCTCTTCTGCAGCTCAAGTCGAACTTGCTCCTGCCATTGTAGCCAGAACAAAGAAAGGGGGGAAGAAATCGTGTGTAAGCAAATCCGATGAGCCATTCTCAAATTGCTCGCAACCATAGCATCCCAGAGCATCACTAAGCCGTAATCAACGTTTATTTGCTGCTCTCATCGCCTGTAGCACTGCCACCCCGTCCGCTTTCTTCCTCCTGGCCAGCCGCCGTTGGCAAGGAACTCCAGTGAGTTTCCGATCTCATTAACTAACAAAATGGAGTCCCTGGCACTCCTTATTACTTAAACTGCTATTCATTCACGATCTAACGCAGTCGTTCTTGCTCCCGGCCACTCCTGCCATTACCGTCACCTGGACCTCAGTGGCACCTACCCTTCGGTGGCCATCGACCACCAGTGACCGAGCCCTTGAGTGTGTCTCATCACCCTCCTGCTCCCTGGAAACTCTGCCGGACGGAGCTCCGCCGGAGTGACAGCGCCGGCGAAGCCCTAATGCCTCCCCTGCTTTGTCTCTTTGACAGGAGTGACCCTCTGGTCAGTGAAACACAGCCAGCCTAGTTCAAATCCAAAAGACGTCTTCCGAATACAGAAGGCGTGTTCCGTTATTTCAGTACATTTTACAAACTGCATTTAGTTCAATCAATTATATCTTTTGCTAGGAAGGTCCAAATAAGATGAGATAAGCTTATAAATTTGTGTTAAATCATAAGTATTCAAGAAATGTAATAAAATCTATATGTTCACTACAGATTAAATTATTTGATTCAAAGTTTGTTGAAAGCTCCTTTTGTGTGCCTTGTAGCAATTATAAAAACCTTAGCTCCAAAAATCATGAGATAAATACCACACATTCCTGAGGTCATGAATGTTAGATTTTTGCAAAAATATTTAGATTTGAACTCGTTTGAATAAAAAGGCAACTATAGAAAGCCTCTCCTGCATAGAAAATCGAATAGTTAAAATGTGGGTCAAATGAACTCAAATATTGGAAAAACCAGTTTAGTTACACTCCTGAGGTTACAAGGGTCCCAAATGTACAAAAATATTTAAGCTTTGCCATAGTTTACAATGTTTGCTCAATAGTCAAAGATTCAATACGAGAAATATCTGAATAGTCATAACTTTCGCAAACGAACTTCAAATCTGGCACAACCAAATCGTAGGACCTTAGAAAGTGATATCCTTCCTAGTTATGTAAAAATAACTCATTCTATGTTGAGTTAAGACCATATAAGACCTTAATAATCACTTATGTGAAAAATATTTCGGATAAAAGCGAAATGTCACATAACTAACTTTGGTCTATGTTAAAAAATGATCATATATATCTCTATTAAATAGCATACCACAACTAAGACAAGAAAAATTGTAACAAATACATAGTAGATTCAAGATAAATATATTAAAAAATATATTTTCAAAGCCATAAACAAATATAACAAATAAAAAAGTACTCACTCCGTCCAAGTTGAAAGGATCGGAGATGTCGCCTAGAGGGGGGTGAATAGGCGGATTAAAAAATTTGCAACGATTTAAATTCACCCGAGGGTCTGAGCCCGGAGTGTCCGGGGATTTTCTCCGGATATCTCGGACGATCCGACTATTCGGTATATTGTCCGGATACTCCGGACTGAGTAGCTCAACGAGGGGGTTTTAAATCTAGGCAATTTTTCAACAATCTAAATGAATACAAATGCTCTAAATAGTGTCAGGTACCTGATGATGGTGAAGATCTAGAAGCAAACACAACAATAGAGTAGATCGGGGCACCCGAAGTTCCAAGAACAACAAACCCTAGAACAAGTAAAAGAAGAACAAGGAGACAACGATTTTTACCCGAAGTTCGGATTCTTGAAGGGAATCCTACGTCTCCGTTGAGGAGGCACAAAACCCGGGTCCCTCTTGACCTCTTTCCTCCTGGTGTTGCACAAAGCACTCGCCGGTCTTCTTCTTGCCTCTTTCCTTTTGGAGGCGAGGCTTGCCTTCACAAACTTCCGGGGCTCTCCACACCAAGTCTTGGAGGCTCCTGGTGACTCCTTGCCGTCTAGGAGTCCTTCAAACTCCAAGGGTAACAAATACGCCGCTAAATCAACTTGGAGAATGAGACTTGTGCTCTAGAATCAAGAATACAAGCTCAAAGCACTTAAATCCCCTCCTTTCTCCCCAAAAAGTCAAATCAAATCAAAGATTCAAGTGGGAGAAAGAGGCTAGGGCTCAAGAGAGAGTGAGAGTGAGCTTGAGGATTGAATGCTGCAATAAATGAGGTGGGTAACGGTTGGATTTGGAGTGAGGGCTTAAATAGGCCTCCCAAAATCCAACCGTTACACTTGTGCTGCGCAAACCCCGGACTATCCGGACATTTAGTCCGGAGTGTCCGGACTGGAAGAATTTGCTTTGAACCGAGAAGGTTAACCCGGAGTGTTCGGACTTAATCCCCGGAGACTCCGGACAATTACCCCGGAGTGTTCGGACTAAATATCCGGATACTCCGGACTCATCGGATACTCCGGACCATTTACCCCGGAGTGTCCGGACTAAATGTCCGGATACTCCGGACTTTCCAGAGAATGCAACCGAGGGCCCTAGCCCGAAGTGTCCGGACTAAATGTCCGGATACTCCAGCCTGACCCACTCGGCCAGAAGTACCCTTTGATGAAAAATGCAATGTTTTAAAATTCTTTCGAGATGCAATTTTCATTCTATGAGCACAAGCATATCCTAGAAGCGATTTTCTGTCGTATCCCCCTTAATAGTACGGCTATCCTTAGACTCAACAAAAATAAAAGATTTACGACTAAAGTCTTGAAGACGCCTTTTCAAATTTTTAAGGATGGTGGGGATCTCCAATTGTGTTCCAACGATGTTATCTTCTCGATCACTCCATAGAATCTCACTTGCACCGTTAGTATATGGAATTATGTTGCCATAAATCACCAAAATTCTTTGAGGGGCCTAGATGCACTTTCAATCTCCCCTTTTGGTGAATTGATGACAACACAATTGGATTTAGATAAAATTTGAAATGTGGTAGTATTTGGAAAGACAAATACACGGAGAAGCTCCCCCTAAATATGTGCATTGGAAGAATTTTGAGTTAAATATCAAATGCACATATTTACGGGAAAATTTTTCAAAAGCTCCCCCTAGATGCTTGATTTCGAGGGAATAAGACATGATGAACAGCAGATACTTTGCACTAATAAATATGGCATGATATCACACAAATGCATTACTGAAAGGAAATTAACATTAACCAGAAGCATTAACCAAAAGATGGTTCGACATCCAATTCAACACACACAAGCACAAGTTCAACAAGATCAACGAAAGCAACGATAATAAGTAAATAAACTAATAACCAAAGCAAATCACAACCAAAAGCAGCACTCTCTCCCCCTTTGGCATCAAGACACCAAAAAGAGAGACTACGGCAGAAGATCACTCCTCATCTCCTGACGGCTCATAATCATCTTCCTCATCACATCGCCGTTACACCGACGCTGCTCTGGGTGCGTATATCAAGTCCAAAAAGTCACGAGTAGCGGAATCCATCAGAGGTGCATCACCGACTCCTCTGACTCACTCACTGGTGGGAATATCTCACCTCACCGGCGGGCGGTAGGCGCGGAACTCACAACGATGCTCACGAAGCTCTCTACGGGTCTCCTTGACTTGCTCAGACACATCTTGGCACAAGCAAAACAAGAATTTGAGCATCCTCTTGATAGTGTCTCTGTTGGTGCTGGGAGAGCCTGGAGGAGGAACAGGAGCCGCTGCTGAAGATGGAGCTGGAGGAGGAGGAGGGGCAGAAGACCGAGTCCTAGAAGGACGACCCCTGGGACGCTTCTCCACAGGAGCTGCAGGAGCTGACGAGGCTGACTGAGGAAGGACCTTATATGACAAATGCTCCACATCCTTCACAAAGTCGAGGCCTGTGACATGATCGATGAGAGCCATAATAAAAGGTGCATACCCGTAGCTGCTGGAATTGCTCAAGGAGTTGTGGCGGATGGCCTCCCAGATGAAATCCATGACGTCAAAGCCATGAGTGCGCTCAACCAAATGAAATAGCAAGTTCCGAACATACGAACTGATGGCTGACGCATCCCCCTCCTTGGGCCAAAGAGTGACCCGAAGCAACCGGAGAAGAACAGCAGGCACAGGCTTGAGACCCTTGATAGTTCCAACCACAAAGTGCTGAGACGAGTCATATAAGTCTTCAAGCTGCTCAGGGGCCAAGACTTTCTTATCATGCAGTTTGGCATCACCATCAGCTGACCTCAGATGCAAAACCCTAGCAAAGGTCCTTTTGGTGGCCACATACCATAGGTTATTGGTCATCCACCAAATAGCATCTTGTTTCTTGTCATAGTACAGCGTGGCATAGAACTGCATAATGATCTCATCATTCTAAGGGTAAAGAAAACTCATAATATCCTTTACCTTATGACGCTCACAAATTTGGATGACTTCATCAAATATCGGATTGTGAGCTTCGGACATGTAGAGCCAGTCGATCCTTTTCATCTTCGTCACAGGATGCTCCATGGGAAGAAGGACTGTCTCATAAAAATCAGAGTGAAACCTGTTCCAGAACCGCTTGTCAACATATTGATCCTAGTGAAACTCAAGTGGGTCCCTGTTCCTTTGCGCTACTATAGCCTTGCCCTTTCCAGACCCCACCCGATAGTCAACCACACGAAGCGGCATCATCTGCCCAGTGTACCTCCATATCGGCTTATACTTCTCCAGCGGGCCAATGGCTTCACGAGATGCTTGATGATGCTTCTTCTTTTGCTCTCGAAGCCTCGCATGAGCATCCGCGGGATGCTAGTCGGCGGGACGCTCTTCGGGATCAGCTTGAGTAGGAGCTGGAGCAGCGGGAGGAGCGGGAAGAAGATTGGCACGGCCTTGGCTAATCTTCCTTGCAGTTTGCCTTTTCTTCTTGGAAGCGCCGGAAATGGGAGAAGGAGGTGAACCAATAGGGCACTTCCCGGCACCCGAACCTCCTTGGGAAGTAGACATTTGATAGGGAACAAGACATGGAATAAGAAAAAGGTTTGCAAGAAAGTAAGTTTTGCAAATTATGATTTTGGGCCGAGGGGTATAGCCCGGATACTCCGGGGATTTAGTCCGGAGAGTCCGGACAATTAGTCCAGATACTCCAGAGAAAATGTCCGGAGAGTCCGGACAAATAACCCGGATACTCCGGAGAAAATATCCGAAGAGTCCGGATATACCAGATTTCAGCCTAAAACCCTAATTTGCAAACAAACCACAAATTCTAGAGGCACATTTTAAGGATAAATCAAGGATAAGAGTGTGCATTAGCAAGGCAACCTTATTTCTAGGTATTCCAAAGGGCAAAAAGATATTTGGGGCAAAATGAAGGCTTACCTCAACGAAGAACAACCAAAAAGATGAAATGCCGAGGAGATCTCTTCCCCCAAGCCCGGGGAAATGTGACGACCCCTGTTTTAGCACGAATGCCAAAACGGAAATCTAATGTGCTTGCAGTACTAGTCCCTGGATCAGTAGCTAGCACGCACATTTCAACAATTGGAATCACAACCATACATTGAATTAATTAGCGGAAATGATTAATTACAGAAATATTCCAACTCAGAGAAATATAACAGCAAAAGAAGCAAGCCTTGTGGTTTACCCATCCAATCCCGTAGGCAACTGACCAGGCATAAACTCCAGATAGAATACAACGAAGAGGATCCCGCAACCTGCGATGAACAACTTCGAAAAGGGACTCGAAGCCTCGCTAACTCAACCACCTACATAATAATTAAGCAAGGGTGAGTACTTTACGTACTCAGCAAGACTTGAGCAAAACCTATCATATAAGCAGGCCATTTCAAAGGAAAGGCTACTACAGTTAATTTGCATAAAGCGAAATTGAATTTGCAAATCAAGTTATTTGCAAACGGAATTTATAAGAGCATTCTTAATTGATAACAGATATATATAAAGCATAAATAACACTCACAGTCCTCCATGACGTGAGTGACGAATCACCTCCTGAAATCCAACAATGTCAGCCCTTCAACATAAAACACAGTTGCCAAAACAGTTTCAAACCGAAACTCCAGTTTTCAGAAAATATCAAAATCTAACATTGGAATGACTTCACCAAGTGCCCTTGACTGCGGGCGCGGCTAATTAATTAGATTTAAACTCTGCAGAGGTGTACAACTTTACCCACAAGGAATGATCATCCTTTTTGCAAGATCACACATGCCTCCAATAGGCCATTGTGCTTGCCAGGCGATCATACACAGCTGTTCATTACCTGGACATGACTTTGATCCAGCCCGGGACGTTAACCCCCGCCCTGAAAACAGAGACACTCACCCAAGCCGTGGATTCACATTTATCTCACCCAACACCACGTCTCTGTCCATGGCAAGGCGTACACCATTGCACCGGTTATGCATTTACCCACACGAACTGTGTGAAAGCCCCTAACAAGCAAATCCATAACGGAATGCCTCTGCAAGCTCCCGCCTACCAATGAGCAAAGCCATGTCCAAATAAGTTAATAGGCTATGGCTAACCCATACTCACCCTCGTGGTTGCACAGAATTCTTGGATCAATAGCGTCCCATTGCTCGGTCCTTAAATTGACACGGGCGACACTTCACCCTACACTACGTGCAATTCCTGTTGCACAACCGGCTATTGCCAATAATCGCCCGCATCAAAGCATAGTTTTATTTTGGGTTTTTAATCAAACTATCCGCAACCAATAGTGCCATTTTCAATGTTTTCAGGAAACAAATATTGATTTGATTATGTACATCGCTGATGTTAAAGCATGGCTAAGCATGAATAATATGAACGTATATACCCATGATGACATTAAGTAATGCCTATCCTCAATCTACGGTTATCAAGGTTCACATGTACATAATCATCAAAGGAGATTCACGAGACAACAGGTATAACTACCAAATCCACAAGATAGCAATTTACATAAAGTAATCGCATGCATGAAACAATTTGATGCACAAAAGGAATATAAAATACTGGGATCAATATGGTCAAAGGAGTGCTTGCCTTGCTTATTTGTCATTTACGACGAAGACGAGGATTGCGGTTGACGACGACGACGGAAACAAAGGCGTCGGGTTCTACACGTCGATCAACGGAAAATAGCAAAATACTAACTTCAATAAGGGCAAAAAGAAAGTAGATAGAAGGAACAAATAAAACTCTTCGCAAGAAACAGGGATTGCTCTTTTATGAATTTATTAATCTTATTTTACGAATTCAAGATGCTTAAATTGGTTAGATTAATAGAATTAGTCATTAGTTGTAAACTTTCATCGATTCACTATTCATAATATGAGTTTCGCAACTTTAT
>JAYEVE010001678.1:0-19414 GCA_036346375.1 Guadua angustifolia
TGCGGGAGCTCGACCATTCCGGGGCGGTGGTCTTGCCGTCACCTTGGCTCGGACAACTTCCCTCGTTGGTCACCTTGAGGTGGGAGCCTCCGTCCGCCATCCTCGGGCGCCTTGGTCAAATTGATGGCCGCCAACCACTATTGCCGTGCATGAACGCCCGGCAGCGGCATCATTCCGTCAGGCGATCTCTGAGCACATGGATCGAGACCAAGGCCTTGGCCCTTGGGTACTTGCCCAGGCGGCCAGGCGGCCGAACGCCCTCGAAGGGGCGATCCGCCTAAGCGTGGCTACAAAGGCCGTCAGCTCGGCAAGCGACCCGACGGGTGTCACGTCTCCACCGGTGAGTTCCAAATAGGAACTCGGGCTTCACCTTCCCCAGCGCCAACAAAGGTATATTAAGCGGAAGCCCGGACATACTGGCGTCGAGGGGGTCGACCAAATGCAGGTGGGATCGGCTCCCGACTGTCTGACGGGTATTCGCTTCTCCCGGAGGGTCGCGGTCATCAAGAGAACCTTGACATGCTTTTGAAGTGGATTCATGGGAGATTGATTACTACAGTGGGTAGCCCGGTCATCGTTGGAAGAAGCGAAAAGTGGAGAATAAATCGACCATCGGGGTTGAACTCCTTGCGAAGGACAACCGCCAGCGCATCGACGGTCATCGACTCCCCCAAATGCCGGATTTGAGCTTTACGGGCCTTACTCGGGTACCACGGATCAAGGCGGCGTCGGACGAAACAAACGGCCTTCATCCGCCATTTGGCACCTATTGCTACGACCATGTCATTGATCTGCGCCGCGGGGCCACTTTTGCGTCGATGACCGGGCGTTGGCCGGTCGGGCGTAACCTCGAAGGTCGTGGGCGATATTATAGTCAAAAGCCTCTCGAAGGCAACCCGTCGTGACCTCGAGAAACCTTCGCTAACCGGGCACAATATCAAACTCAACCACGAGAAGTGCATGTTGGTCGGCGTCCGATGGTGCTTTCGGCTACATGATGGGGCTGGGGTTGGTCAAACCCGAGAAGATCGAAGCGATCGAAAGATGGCGCCCGACCTCGATCAGCGGTGCAAAGCCTCGCGGCCGCAGCCGCCCTCCGAGTTCATTCGAGGCTTGGCGTGGGCTCCATTCTTTGGACTGCTGCGCAACCGAGGGCTGAGTGGACTCGAGGAGCGGTCCCGGGACTGAATATATCTATTCCCCACCTCTTTTACAACGCCCGCCTTTGGTGAGAAGTTCTGCTCTCTCGGCCCCGCCCGTGGCGGGTGGGGAGCAGGGGCTCGGGCACCCAATCTATTCGTCGTGAGTCTTGCGGCCCGAAGGAGCACTACCCGATTGAAGGTTGTATGCTCTCCTCATGGCCGAGGAAGCTCGGCACTATTCAGGCCACTCCGTGGTCGTCCCGAGCAACTTCCGCTCGGGGACATCTGAGAACCGGAGGGTGGGGGCGAATCGCCAAGTGGGCCATGGAGCTAAATTCGGCGTCGGTGTGACAACCATAAAATCGCAAGTGCTTCCAGCCCTTTGGTGGCGGATGTCGCAACCGCTCGAGCTTCAAGCGAAGGGAAGCCCGGGTCATGTTCTTGACGGCTCGAGGTCCTTCAAGCCTGGGGGATCCTTATCCTTACCCAGCGGCGATAAGTTGAGTCGTATTGTTTGGCTTTCGGCGACCAACAATGTGGCGGAGTATAAACCCTCTGGTACTTACGAGCTTGCAAGGCTTTGGGCGTGCATTGGTGTGAAGGCTCGGCTCGTCATCAACCCGGTTCAACAAGGACTACCGATCAGTTCGATGGCAAAGTACCTCAACGCAAGATGGAAAGTGGTTCCAAAACTTGGATGAACATATCCCGGCGGGATAACTCGATCGATTTCCTCTCAAGCTCGGCTCCTCGGCGGCGATATCACCGGGTATCCCGACCTTCCGGCCCGTCGATTTTTACCAAGGCCATGTCGGGTGGTCAAGGGCATTCCCTCGGAGGCCATTCACAATTTCCTCTCCGGGGCGACCGCCACCCGCCCGAAGGCCGGATCAGCGGCGAGCTTATCGGGAGGCTCTGGGCTAATATTTCCGGCATCGGCGGTGCATCTCCACGGAGGAGGGTAAGTACCTACTACATGACATTCACCGGGCCTCTGGGGCGCACTCTTGTGGGACAATGGTGGGAAGGCCTTGCATGGGGTACTATTGGCCCTGGCGCCGGGGGCCTTCGTGATATCGTCCTTTGGAAAATCCAATTCCCGGTCGCATCGGCCCCGGCTCCGACCATCCTTCCTGGCCTTCTCGACATAAATTTGGACATCCTCGACCCTTTTCCTCAAGCCAGGGGGAAAAGTTCATTAAATTTTCGACACCTTCACCAAGTGGATAGAGGTGAACCGGTCTCGACCATAGCCTTTCGGCGGCGATTCGTTTCTTCCGCTTGTTCGTGGTCACGGTCCGGGGTTCCATGCAAACTTATGCGACAGCGGTACCCGGTTTACGGTGAGTTGTTCGGGAGTTTTGGAAACTTCGGCATCAAAATACCCCGGTGGCCCACCCCAAAAGCGGACGGGGAGGCGTGCGGGAAAAATGTCGAGGCGTAAAAGCGGTTGAATGAGCTCGAAATCTGACAAGGCACAGGTGGGGAACTTATGGCTTTTGCTAGTCCGTGGTGAGGCTTGTCGCTAACATCTTCCATAATATTTTTGCACCCTCATTTATTTATCATCATACAAGTGTTAGGAATTCATGTAGCATAAAGGGAGTTACAAAATCCTAACAATCACTTTCCAAAAGCACACATGTTATTTCACCTTACTCAATGACATGTGGGCTATGTTTTTGAGAGAGGAGGTAGGCTGCACATACCTACCATATCAATTCTTACTTTACTCACCTCTACCCACCTACCTAACTAGTCTATGACACATGGGACCTACTTTGCATTGGAACTTGTGGGCTGCACATCCTCTCCATGTCTTTTCTCACTTCAATCACCCATACCCACCCTTTTTACCCACCCATGACATGTGGGACCTAGCCCCAATGTAAGGCATATGGGCAGCCTTTATAAGAGCCCAAACCGTTTCTCCTCCCTTTTTCTGCTCATTTGCACAGCCCCAACCCAGAAAACAGCAAGCACCCTTCTTCAACCTCTTGCCATTCTCCCCCACCAAGCTCCTCCATTCTTGAGTTTGAGCTTGTGCATGTTATCTACCAAGCCAAGATCAAGAGCAAATCCATCCAAATGGATTTTTGAGGCATCAAGTTTTGGGTGAGTAGCAATCGTTTTCTTTCCTCCCATGCTCGAAATTTTGCCCTTGTAACATTTCTATCTTCTCCATGGAATGCATCATCAACTTGACTGGGCCATAATTTAAAAATTTGAGGAGGAGGGCTAGTTGTGGTTCAAGCCGAGAATGAAGGCATTGTCGTTCTGTGAGCTAGGAGGTGACAAGGGTGAAAATCGGCATTGGACATTTTCGTCATCCCTCACCAAGACCAACCTTTCACCAAGTGCCCAAAGCAACATTGTAGTGGTAAGAATCTACCTAGTCCATCCTTGAAACCCTAGCTCCTCCTTTGAAATGTAGATGACAATAGGCAAATAGGCTTTTGAAGCAGGCATTTCGGATAGTCGAGTTTAGCTCGGACATTGAACCCCGGATATTCGAATAGTATTTGGATAGTCCGAATAGGAAGTAGATTGAGGCTGCATGGGCTCCCGAGAGGCCTACTCGGACATTCGAGGTAACCCTCGGATACTCGAACATACCTTCGGACACTCCGAACACAATTTAGATAGTCAGAACATAATTCAACTTCCCTGAGAGGTCCACTCGGACGGTCCAGTGACACCGGATACTCGAACATAATTCGATAAAGCCCTAAGACTTGAACTTTTGGCCAAAAAACTCAATTAGTACTTGCATATTATGATTAGTATTACACATCATGAGCATGTCATGCCTCTTTTACTCATGTACTATTTGAATCCTTGTTTGGTGTTTATGGAATTGGATTTTCTCGTTAGGTGTTGGCGTTTGGAGGGCACTCGAAAACCTACGCTTTGAAGTCAAACGGCGAAGGCACTATCTTACTCCTTGACCATGATTGCTCCTACTATTTGCAACTTACATCTTTGGAACTATTTTATCAAATGCATGCTTACTTTCAATTACAATTATGATTGGGTAGAATTCTTAGTTATTACCATGTTGTGTGTTAAACCCTTAGCATGTTCTCTCCATGTTCCATTTAGCCCTAGGTGGTTGGTTTATTATTACGTATGGGTTGTTCGAATTGCTTAGCCATGCTTAGATTACCGTTAGAAACGCGATAGATGGATTTAGTCCATCGTTATAATGATCAAATTTATTAACGATGATGTTTTTTAATTGATGTTTAATGAGTAGAGATATTGGTTAAGGACCTAAGGTTAAATCTGGTGGCGTCTCTTTGAGTAACTATCGTGCGAACCACCCCGGGTTTATGGGACCGGGTAACCAATACTTATGTATGACTAGGTTATGTAAACCATGTGCCGGAATTCCTTGGGCTTAGTGGGCGTCGGAATGACCCCGAATTCCAGGCTTAGTGGAGTGCGGGGAATGTCCTCGGATCCCTCGAACTTTGTTGAGTTGGGGATGTCCAACAGCGGGTGTACTCCTTGATCCACACACAAGAACCGGGCACGGCGGGATGGGTCCGATCATGGATGGTTTAGATACACTACCATGCATCTTGGAAAATGGTTTGTCCGTTTCACCTCGGCCGACACATCTAAGGAAATGTTTAATAAGCAGCTTTACAGTGTGGCGTGTCGTGTGGGTAAATCGTACCTCTGGAGTTTAAACTATTGAATAGCGGGTCCATGTTGGGGCGATCTCCGATTTCGATCCTTTGGCGAGTATTAAGGACTTGTAAGAATGGGATGTGGGAGTGGGAAAATAGACACAAGTATTGGAGTACTTGTGTGTGTGTAAATGAACATGGCGATGGAACTCATGGTTGGAGAATGCTTGAAGGCATGATATGAATTAATTGAACATGGCGATGGAACTCATGGTTGGGAGAATGCTTGAAGGCATGATATGAATGTGATTATGATGATGTTATATTATGTACTAGACTTTGCAAATGTTTACTAAATGCAAATCTTGCAATCTATACTTGCTTATGATTTATCTCAAATATTGCCTTAAGCTGAAATTACCATTATGCCTTCCTTGATGTAGCAACCACATGTAGCTAGAGATCAGCATAAATGTATATTTTGTTGATACACTCTTTGTACTCAATCGGATTGTCCACTTGCTGCGGTGAGGATGAGGCATTACAGGGACTTTTAAGGCGATTTCGATGATGCTAACGTTTATCGCCGTTCTTGCCCGATTGGTTACGAGGTTTGGGGTGCCATGCTGGCCCTTTTATTTTTATCTTATGATTTCCCTGCTACTTGATGTAATAACTCTAAATATGTCGTTATGGACAGCACTCCTACTTTTGGAATGTAATAGCGTTTATGCTTCCGATAATTGTGTATGTGTTGTGATGTCAAGCTGTTGGATGAGAATGCTTTCGTGTTGGCGAACTATCGGGACCAACAGGGTATAATGTGGGCGAGGTTCCTTGATTCACTTGAGATGTACCGCATTTGGGTGAATCGGTGGAGTCTGGGGCGGTTCCCCCGGCTTAGTTCGAGCCATCTTGGATTAAACGGCCATCTACGATTAGTTAGAGTATGCTTTGAGTCCAAAAATTATTTTGATATCAAATAATTTCAGAACTGATACATTGTGCAATTCCTTTATTTCTTACCCCTCTTAGTTCTATATCTTACGATGTTCATTTGATTGTGCAAACAAGTTTGATCCCTCTTATCCTTTTCAACTTTGTGAGATGAGTTTTGGGCCATTGGTTTTAGTCACCCTTTGAGGATGTGGAGGCTATCCTTCCCTCTGAGGATATCTGTGGAGAGCCAATTTCACTTATAGGATGCGGGTCTATGGTTTGGGTATAGGACCTAGATTGAAGACCTACACGCCACGGTTCAATCATCGCTAGGATGGTGACGGGAACATTCCCTATCACTTTTGGGCGGGGGGCGTCGTAGGAATGGCTATCAAGAGGTGGCATATGTTGCCATGTGCCATCTCCGTCATGATTTTGGGCGACTCTACCTCCGTATCAATATTTCCCTAGCAGGATCGGGATGAAGTCATTGCTGAAATCGAGATAGGGAAGACTCTTACGTTGACGGTTGTTGTGCAGTCCGTGCCTTGGACGGGCTAATCGTTCGTTGTCCATGAGTGTGGGAGACTTCGTGCCCGTCTTCATGAGGCACAAGGGCATCTTCACCAATTTGTCGTTAACTTGGTGCCACGGACATATTGTGTGGGCCAACTCCCGCCACCGATGTAGCCCCCTGCCTTCGGTTTCCACATGTCGGGGATAGAGACCCAAGATGTTGTGCACAACAAGCGCATCAACTTCGGGAGGTATGATGCGTGGCGTGTCAATCTCCGGGGTACTAGGTTCTATATAGGATCACCACGGTCTCACTAACCCCTTGGACCTCGAAGACAGGGATCTCGGGATATCATCTTTTGGATGTGTTTCCCCAAGGTTCCTTAGAGACATTTGAGTTGTCTCTGTAAAGCTCATCATGGAGGAAAGTAGAGATGAAATTTGAGGGTTTAATTAATGTAATAGGCTACCTTATGAACCTATGCTAGCTTTTATATTTGGAATTATCACCCTTAGTTGTCATCCTTGACCTAGGGGTTGTGAACTTTATTATCATTCGAAACCTAGTTATTTGCTTTGTGATTGATGTTGTGGTTGAAGAACCTTTTTATTTTGGCGTCTTTTGGAGTTGGTGCATGTTTTCTTGCTGCATACATGTAGAATTTAAATTTGTATGACTTGCTGTCCAAATATTCTAGTTTGGCGTGGTTGTGGCTCTTCTGGCTTGTTGCTAACTTGGCTTTCAGCGATGGCGGGAGTTACCCTCTTCCCAATCTCGGCGTGGGAGGCCGCAATCCACCGGCTCCCAAGCCTGAGGATCCTCGGGTCCTCTCCACAGGTCCTCCATCCCAAAATCAGCACCACCCTCCGTGGAGGAGGAACTTCCACCCCCCCCCCCCCGGGGGGCAAAGAGGCAAGATCAAACCTTATCTTGCGGCCGGATCCCCCGGCCCCCTCCCCCGAGGCCGAGGGGGACATCCGCCGCCGGGATTGGCGTTTTCGCCCGTTGGTTTCCTCGGCGGATCCCCAAAAGGATTGGCCGGCCATTGGGCAAGGGCCTGCTCAATCACCTGAAGGTCCCTTTGCTTAACAACTATTGCCGGCCATTGGGAATTTGGAGGGCCCCGACTTCATAGGGGTTTTGGGGGTTTGGGAGGACCGGGGTTTTGGGGAAGAAGGGGAATTTGATTCAAGGTCAAACCTTTGGCTATCCACGAGTTCAACATTTGGCCAAGCCCCAGAGGCTGATGGGCCAAAAAGCTTCTAGGGACTTTCAATTCGCAACTGTCCCACTTTAAAATTTAGATTGGAAAATTGGGTAAGAAGTGGGGAAAATTGGGGATTGGCAAGCCAAGCCCCACAAAAATTCAACCGGGAAGCACCCCCCGGGGCCCCCCCCAAACCAACCCCCGGGGGAACACCCCCCGCCCAATCTTTTTTTGGTGGAAACGAAAACCCCTCAAGCTAACGTTTTTCGATTAAAAGCCAAATTGTCAAGCCAAAGAACCCAAATTGGGAGCCCAATCGCATCGGGGCACAACATTCCCCAAAAACCCCAGAATGCCCAAATGGTGGTCCTCAACCATTTGGGGCCAAAAATAAATCAGGAATTTTAATTTTTAATTACCCATCTTTTCATTCAACATCCACATTTATTAAAAGGATGATAGGTTCCATCCCTAAATTTATTAAAAGGGTCAATTAAGGAAGGCGGGGGTAAAGTTAAATTTGGGGTGATTTGTTATTTGAATGTTAACAAATTGAATTTTCTTGGGATGGATTTTAAAAAAGGATGAAATTTAAAAATTTTCACTTATGCATCGGCAAACAAGTCTTTTTGGTCAATGAATTTTTGTATTAGCCTTAATCCATTCCTTGGAATAAAAAAGGGTTTGGGGGTTTTTTTAAAGGGGGAAAAGGGCCCCCGGGGGGGTTATTGTATTGACTTCTCGGGGGCCCAATAAACCCTTTGGCTTAAATAGTTCATTGAAAAACAATTTGGGCCTCAAAAGGGTTTCTTTACTCCCACCGGGGATGAGGAATTTTGGAAAAGGTGAATTTGCGGAGGGGATTCCGATTGAATGGATGGCAAAAAAGTTCCCTTCCGGATCGAGATTTGTTTGACCAAATGGGGCTGCCCCAAATTACGAATTAGGTCCTCGGTCGGGGGAATTAAAAGGTTTCCCCGATTCAATATAACCTGCCTTTGAAAAAGAATTCATGAGCCATGAACAGTTTTCAAATTTGAAAGTTCTTTACTTCACGTTATTCATTTCCCAAGCGAAAAGGGATGAATCCCTTGGAAATTTGGAAAAATGAAGACCAATTGCAAAATTCACAAGGAATTGGCAAAAGGTTGTTCCCATGGCTTGAAAAGGGTTGGGTTAACCAAAATCTGGATCTTGATTGGGGGACCCCAAAACACATATTAATTTTCTCGGGTTCGGGATTAGGAGTGGAATTTCCAAAACATGAAAATGGGACCCTTTTGAAAAGGGAAAAATTGATGGTGTAGAAGTCAAGCTTTCTTTGAAAGACAACCCGCCTTCTTAGTTTGGGATATTCAAAGGGTTGAAAATTTGCATGTCAAATTTTGACACAAGGAGGCCAGGGGCCAGCATAGGCAATTAGACCCATAAGAAACCCCCCATTTAACCCACGGTGGTAATGTTAAAAACGGCAATTTCCCCGGGGTTTAAACACAAATCCAAAAGCCAATAATTTTTCTCAACATCGAATTGAAAAGGATCCGAATTACAAAGACTTGTAGGGACCCAAATCGGAAGCCAATTTTGGCGGTTTGGGGAAAGCCAACAAAGTCCGAAGAAACAAACGGGCCCATTTTTGGGAATTTGAAAATTAAAGGGAAAGGTTCCCGGCATAAGTAAATCAATTCTTGACCAAATAAAGGGCTAAAAAGGCAAGGGCAAGACCATGAGGATAAAAAACAAGGAATTGTTTCCCGGGCCCCAAAAGGGTTTTTTTGACAACCTAGTTCCAAATTTAAATTCACAACAATGGGCTCAAATTCCCTTCTCCTTTCCCCGAAAAGTACAAGTTTAACCAAGTTTGGGGAGGGAAAAGGGTTGCTATCGGCGGGATGGGGGGCCCCGAATTTCTCACCAAACTTCAACCCTCCCATTCCATTGGAAGTGGGAAGAATTGGAGGATTTCATCAGGGTTGCCCAAGGCAAAAAGGTTTGTTCCAATTTGGGTCTTGACCGAGACCAAGGTTTTTTTGGGAGCAGTTGGGACAAGTTAGTAAAACTTTGTTGTTCTTCATGGTGCCCAAAAGGATTGTTGATCAGGTACTCAGTTCACCCGATTTTTAATGTCCCAAGGAGGGGACTAACCTCTTTTCGGACCTAATTCAAAGCGAGGAAAATGGCATAAAAATTTTAAATATGTACTTGTGCCCTTATCTCAAAGGGAAATGCTTCCCCCAAAAGTTTCCCTCAAAAAACCAACTACCTTCAAAGACCATTGGGTCTCTTGGGAGTTTGGAAACCCCCCTTTTATCAAGGAGATCTTTTCCCAACAGCCCTGGGGGAATTGAATTACTTGGGACGGGATCTCGAAAAATTTTTGGGGCCTGAACCAAATTTAAGTTTATAGCTTCCAATTTCCCAATAAATGTTAAACTTTCAATAAAAACTACCCCTGTTTAAGGACCTTTCAATTTTAGCAAAGGAGGAGTCAATCAAACTTCCACCACAGGGATTTTCTCTGTTTCCCAATTAAGAAAGTTGTGCCCAACCAAACCCATTACCTCTCATTTCAACCCACTACCTACAGGGCGACCCATTTTATTGGGAAGGGGCTGTTGCCACACCTCTTCTTTAAATTCAATAAATCAACCCCCAACCACATGGGGCTAGCCATTTAGCGAATCCCACCTTTAATAAGGGGAACTGGGGGTTCTTTTTGGGGGCTTTGCACCCCAAACACCAAAGACTTTCAACTCTTCCATTTTTTCACCCTCATTTATTTACTTCAATGTTAACACTGGCAAAAGGGAGTTCAAAATCCAACAATATTTAAAAGCACAATTTTTTATTACCAATGAATTCCATGTTTTGAAAAGGGGGTAACCACATCCTACCTTCAATTTTATTTACTCACCTTCCCATATAAAGTTAGAAAGGGATTTTGCAGGAACGTGGGCTCCTCCTTATGTTTTTACTTAATCCCCATAACCCTTTTACCCCCCCGACATTACCCAGCCCCAAGAACATGAGTGGGAGTTTAAAGGCCCAAACCTTGGCTCCTCCTTTTTGTATTTGCACCCCAAAAAAAGAAGCAACCCCCTCGATTTCCCCCCAAAGCTCCCCATTCGATTTAGTTTGATGTTTTATTGAAGCCGACAAGAGCTTAAATCCATAAAGGATTTTGGGATCAATTTTGGGGATAGAACTTTTCCCTTTTAGTCGAAATTTTCCTTTAACAATTTCATTTTCCAGGAAGATATCCAACTTATTCGGGAACTTGGAATTTGGGGGACTATTGTTTGCAAAGAAATAAGGCATTGTCTTTTACTAAGGTGAATTGAAAATCCTTGGGTTTTGTATCCCTCCCAAAGCCCCTTTAAATCCCAAGCAACATTTGGGTAAACACCCAGACCAAACCCTACTATTCCTTTGAAATGTGTACAATGGCAAATATTTTTTGAACAACCCCAAAAGGGGTTTACTAATTAACCATTATATTGTAGATTTGGTTCCAATGGGTGTTACTATCTCCCGAAGGGGCCTACTGGTTATAATGGTATCGAAATACCTTGGCCCGAACCTTAGAAGCGAAATAATTAATTCCAGAGATACAAAATAACCCGGATATGTAATTGATGAAAGTAAGATTGTTTTAAAAAAATCTTGTCTTATATTATATTGAACCAATATGGAGCTACTTTTACTATGTGACTATTTGAACCTTGTTTGGGTTTTTGGAATTTTTTTCCTTAGGTGGGCGTTTGGGAGGGCCCCAAATCCAACCTTTTGAAGTCGGGGGCCAAGGCCTCTTTTTGAATGTTGTTACTTTTGCAACACACTTTGGAACTTTTATCAAATCATGTTTTTAATTACAAATGATTGGGAAATTTTGTATTCCTGGTTTTGGAAATTGTGTTTTCCTTTTTCCCTGGTGGTTGGTTTATTTTACTTGGGTTAATTAATTGGCCATGTTAGAACCTTAAAGGATTGGATTTAGTATGGGTGAATGAAAAATAAACAGTTTTTTAATTGTGTTTAATGATGGATATTGGTTGGAAATTTAAAACTGGGTTTTTAATAACTTCGTGGAACCCCCAAGGGTTTAAAAATATATGATGATAGGTTATGTAAAATGTCCCGAATTCCGGGTTTACTAAAAAATGGGAATCCACGGCTTATGGATAATTCCTATTAACTTTGTTTTGGGGATGTCCAACATGTACTTTGATCCACAAAAATTTTTGGGCCCGGGGAACCAATCTCCGGTGGTTTAGAAACTAAGATTTTGGAAAAGGTTTGTCACGTTTCACCTCGGCCAAAAGGAAATGTGTTAATAGCGCTCGAGTGTGGCGTGTCGTTGGGTAAAGTCGTACCTCTGCGAGTTTAAACTTTGAATAGCGCGTCCATGGTTAAGACGATCTCTCGATTTGTGATCCTTTGGATATTAAGGACTTGAAGAATGGGATGTGAGAGTGGGAAAATAGACACAAGTATTGGAGTACTTGTGTGTGTATGAACATGGCGATGGAACTCATGGTTGGAGAATGCTTGAAGGCATGATATGAATTAATTGAACATGGCGATGGAACTCATGGTTGGAGAATGCTTGAAGGCATGATATGAATGTGATTATGATGATGTTATATTATGTACTAGACTTTGCAAATGTTTACTAAATGCAAATCTTGCAATCTATACTTGCTTATGATTTATCTCAAATATTGCCTTATGGAAATTACCATTATGCCTTCCTTGATGTAGCAACCACATGTGCTAAATCAGCATGAAATGTATATTATTGTGGGTTTTTTCCAATCGGATTATCCACTTCTTTGCGGTGAGGGGGCATTAAGGGACTTTTGGGGATTCGATGATGCTAACGTTTAGTCCCGTTCTTGCCCAGTTGGTTGCCGAGGTTTGGGGGCATGCCATCTGGCCCTTTGTTGTTTATCTTATGATTTCCCGCTACTTGATGTAATAACTTAAATATGTAGTTATGGACAGCACTCCTACTTTTGGAATGTAATAGCGTTTATGCTTGATAATTGTGTATGTGTTGTGATGTCAATGTTGGATGAGAATGCTCGTGTTGGCGAACTATCACAGGACCAACCACGTATAATTTGAGCAAGGTTCCCTTGATTCACAGATGTCCGCCATTTGGGTGAATCGGTGGAGTCGGGCCGGTTCCCCGGCTTATTCGAGCCATCTTTTTGGTTAAACGGCCATCTCGATTAGTTAGAGTATCTTTGAGTCAAAAAATTATTTTGATATCAAATAATTTCAAACTGATACATTATTTAATTCCTTTATTTCTTACCCTCTTAGTTCTATATCTTACCTGATGTTCATTTGATTGTGCAAACAAGTTTGATCCCTCTTATCCTTTTCAACTGAAGATGAGTTTTGGGCCATTGGTTTTAGTCACCCTGGGAGGATGTGGGGGCTATCCTTCCCTCTGAGGATATGCTATGGAACCAATTTCACTTATGCCGGATCGCGGTCTATGGGGTTGCTATAGGACCTAGATTGAAGACCTACCGCCAGTTCACATCATCGCTAGGATGGTGACGGGAGCATTCCTATCACTTTCGGCGGGGGGCGTGTGGGAAGGCTATCCGCCATGTTAGACCCGACCTCCGGGGGGCCCCCCCGGCCTCAAGGGGGCGGCGAATCGCGGCCATTGCCCCGTAGTGCAGGATCTGCGACCTCGGCACTCGGCGGCCACGGCGGGGAGGTCTTGAACCTCTGACCCGATCACCTTGTTGGGGGGCGGCGGCCGGCGCCCACGGGCCGTGGGAGCTTGGGAGGCTGCCGGGTGCTGCCACAAAGCCAGTGCCCTCCTGGTGTGACCTCGGGAAGGTCAGGCCCGGGCGGAGTCATGGGCCTCGCCCGTGTCAAGTCCTCGCTGATTGACTCGTTCTCCTCGGACGGTCGGGTTGATAGAACTTCCCAGGGCGGATTGGGACGGAAGGAGAATGTGCGGCGGCACCGGGTTGGGAACCCGGCTTCGGCGTTTTCCTCCCGGACTCGGACTATACGGACCGCCATCGTCAAAAGCGGCAAGTTTAAAGCTCGGGCGCTCAAGGTCTGCGATCAAAAGCATACACTAAGCGAGAAAAGATACAAAGGGCAATCTGAGGCCGGAATGGGAACTTACTTGGGTCACTAGTCTCCTCCCCGCCAAGGTCGTTTGAAGGTCTTGTTGCCCATCGGGGCTAAGCTCGTGTCCTGAGACGAGTCTCGGGGTCAAAACCCCCGCCGCCCTTGGGGTCCGCTTCGAGGCTCGAGGCGGGGATACTCGAAACGCGGTGGCCCGCCTGCTTTGCTGGGAAAAAGCTCATCAAGCGGCAAGGCACATAAACACATGCTCGGGGGCCGACTAGTAGGGCCCTTACCGTCCGATCCCCCAACTCGACATGGCGCTTCCGCCTCCGTCCTTGATCCGGGGGGGTCGCTCTTCCCTTTCTTGCTCCGCCCTCGCTGGCAGGGGAGCATCCTCTGGCCGTTCCGGCAACTCTGGTGGAGCTGCGTGCAAGTGAAGCTGGGAAGGGGCTCGTGGGCAAAAGACTTGGGCGTTTGGTGGGTGACTTACCTCGTCCTTCGGCAACACGTTCTTGGGGCGGGGTTGGATGGCGTACTCGTCTTTGCCCCAAACATCCGACCATCCGCGGAGACCGGATTCTTCGGTCTTTGCAAGACAAGCGGTTGTCAAGGGAAGATCGGAGGGTGTCGGACGGAACCTTGGGGAAGACTTACGGGCGTGCCCTCCCGGTATCGTCGGAACCGGATCTCGAAGCGGGTGCTCCCTCCTTTGAGAGGACCGCGGTTCGCGAAATCGTTGTGATCCTTTGCCCGTTGAGAGCCTTGCGGATATGAATAAGGCGATGGCCTCTTCGCCGACCTCGGGTCAACTCAGTCTCCTTCTTGCGGTTGGCGATGGGGTCCCTTGTACACCAGCGTCGGTCTCACCCCTCCTCGGGTAGAACCGGCGCTGCTCCGCGGTAGAAATCGAGGTTGGTATAGGAAGGCCCCGGCCCCAGCGGAAATGAGGCATCCGACCAGGTCCTTCCCGGGGCGGAAGGGGAAATCTGGAAGAAGGCGAAAGTCGGGAGGATCCTAAAATCCCTCGCATAGATGGGAAAAGATGGTGAGGAGAAGAGCGGAGTTTGGCGCCCGGTTGATGAGCTCGATGTCGCGGTGGTGAGGACCTTTCGGCGAACTCACTCTCGGTCCAAGCCAAAGAGGGCATAATGCTCGGTGCGGACTATCTCGTCGTCCTTGGGGCGGCTGGTCTCTTGCCGTGCCGCCATTGCGGATCTAGCGACCCTAGGGACTCGAGCTCCTTCATCCTCGAGTGACAGTGCTCCTTCTAACTTGGCCATGGCGGTTGTGGCTTTTTGTCGAAAAGGAGGACCTTCCTCGGCAAAGCGGAAACGGGCGCAAGGGAAAGAACTTTCGACGGATGATCTGTTGGGTTTATAAAGCCAACAATGAAATCCGTCCACAGCGCCTCAAAAGCGTGCCAACCGATTTGGGTGCGATTAAGGCTCGGGCTGCGGGTGAGGCCCGCCAGTGCCATGTCGTTCCAATCCTGGCATCGAAGTCAAAAGGTGCGTGTCGAGGCCAAAAACTGTTTGGGTCTCACTTGAGCCTCGACCAAGGGCCAAGACTGCGAAGGTCACCTCCATTTCAAGATAAAGGCTCGAGGTCGTCTTGGGGTTCCCTCAGACCTAGAGTCTCGGGGGCTAGGGGTTTGGGTGCTCCTTGGCCGGCGGCCGTCACGGATCCCCAAGCTCGGAAGGCCCGACCACGACAAGGTGCGTCTTGGGCGCTCGACCTAGGCTGTGAACCGACTCGATCCGCTCGACCTCTAGCTCGGCGGGATCTCGCTAACCTTAGTCCCCAGGACTTGAGATCTAGCATTTGAATGGCGATTGCAAGGCGGGTCGTGAGGATGACTCGGGAGTGTCGGGCAAGTCGGGGTATTCCCGACCCTCAATGTGCATAAGGCCACTTCGAGGATCTCGCCGTAGTTACATGTAAAGGAGGTATAAAAAGCCAAGGCCGGACTCAGAAGGACAACAAGACAACCCTTACACCCGGGCTTGAGCTAGGAATCATTCTTGTCTTGAGTTGTAAACACCCCTGCCGATATAACAAGAATCCGCCCCAAAAGCGGGGTAAACTATTACCCTCCGGGGCTCGAACGGGATAAACCCTTGTCTCGTGCTCGTTTCGTTTTGCTCCGACCATCATCCCTTGTCTTGTTCCTCGTTAAAAACCCTCGGGTCTCATAATTGACCCCACTTCACTTCTTGCGGTTTGCGTCCCGATCGTGGCGATGCAGGAAGGGCCAAACCTCCGTGTTAGAGGGCGGAGATGCTCCGACCGGAGGTCGGGGCCAAACGGTTGTCGGGCAAGGCAGGGGCAAGTGGAGCCCGGGAAGTAGCAGGGGCGAGTCTTGCCAGTGCGAAGATCTTAGCCAAAGCGACCAAGGCGAAGGACAACACCACCGGGCGTCGAGGCGTGGGCCCGTTGAGCATCACTATCACGAACCGGGCAACCGGTCTGAAACTTCCTCCTGCTCTTGTTGAACATTAGTTAGTCTTTTTTTCTTTTTCACAAGGCTATGCTTCTCCGAACCCCGGGCATCGAACTCGTTGCCCAAGGACTACAAGGTCTTGGGCCCTTTCGATGCTGAAGATCTTCCGGACTTAGTGGAGGAGCAAGAGGGGTGGTTGGGCTCATGAAACCATGGCGTCGGCAAGAGGAGGCGGGCAAGGCGGTGGCCCACTCTGAGCTTGCTCTCCACCGGGCGATAAAGGCGCTCGAGGCCCCCGCAGCAACGCCGGGCCATCAAAGTCGACCATGTGTACAAGGCCGTGGAGGAGGGCGTGTCGGCCAAAGCTAACCCGAACGAGCCAAGGCGGGGAGATGAAAAGGGCGTGCAGTGCAAACCAGCGGCGGTCCCGTCGAGCCTCCATGAGCTCAAAGCCAAAGTTGCCAAGATCGAGGTGGGCGAGCAACCAAGGCGGGAAGAACTCCCCTCGGGGGGAATGCCATTGCCGGTAAAGCTCTTTGTCTCAAGCGGTATGGGGCTAAGGTTGGGAGGCTTAAAGAAAAAGCTTGCCCGTGACATGGTGACACGTAGATAGGAGTAGACACGAAAACTTGTAAATAGAAGTTTGTAAGGTAAAAGCAATAAACAAAAGTCATTTGAATGAAATGAGCTTGCATCTCTTTGTTTCTGTGAAATTTTTTTATCATGTTTAGTTTTTAAGGGGTAGTGTACCTCTCCCCCCGTTGGGGCCAAATCAAACGCCACCTTGGGCAAGTTCAACCTTCATTAGTTTTGGTTTGGTGTTAATGACAAATCTAATATTGAGATTATCCATTAATGTGATTTTTTATTAAACAAATCTTATATGAGACTAACTTGTTTATTTAGAATATCTTTGATTAGTCTCATCACATTGAAAAATGGAAAACCCAAGGTATGTATCGTATTCATTCTAGTATGTTGCATACTTTGAGTCAAGTTAAATATGAATGTCCCCATTATATTAACCGCGTGCATCATGTTTAATCCATATATTACATGGATTCACACTTAGGGGAGTTAAGTAGTTTAACTTGAAAGTATCTTTGTATTGATCTAATTCTTATTGACACATATAAGGATCAAGACAAAATTAAATCCTTATATATATTTGAATTGCCTAGTCATAGTATACTCATGGTAATATAGGATATACTCAATGTGATCAAATTGAATATGTATATATTATTTCTAAGTCAATCATATTTATGCACATATACATGTGGGGTTTATTCTATAGTTGATGACTTAGAGTAACGATCAATTCCATATAGCCTACACATAATGGATCATTACTTTTCATCAACATGAGTATATGAAAACTTGTGTAGTTAATATATACTCATATCAATTTAAATGATAATTTAAATTGAGTTCATTTGTCCTATTAATCATTAAAGAACATTTCATCATGTGTTGATGGTGTTGTGATTATGGGACAAATGAATAGTTCTTAAATATAATGAAGCATGTGTTGCATTATTGTTTAAGATATAATTAAATCATTCAAATTGATTTAGGTTGTGCTCAATTGATCTAAGGGCATCCATTATGTGTTAATGGAGTGCAAGAGATAATTGAGACAACCGTGCATCTTGACTAACTATTTTATGAGTTGTGATTGAGTTAGGTCCAAAGATGAATGAGATGATTGAGAATGGGATAAAAGCGGCATCATGAGGTGATGGGCGTCAAGAAGATCCGAAGAAAAGAGAAAATCAGGTGATTAGGGAGCAAATGAGTGAAGATCATAAAGACCCCAAAGGGATTGCCTTTTGTGGCGAAGGTATAACTAGATAGGCTAAGGACTTTGTAGTCTTTGAGTCTAAGTTTTTATCGCCGTACTATTAAGAGGGGTTGTCTCCTAGTTTGAGCTTCATCATGTGTTGGTGATCTCAATCCGCACTCACTCGAGCTCAAATCATTTGAATTTGGTTTTTGCATAAGGGTTAACCATTTGGCATGTGTTGCGAATGTGTTTAGCTTATGCTTGGTTGTTGATTGGTTTATTCTCTGATTTGTATGCGTTTCAAAGAGGAAGAGCATTTGCATTTGGTTTTCGCATAATGCTTTGATTTGCATGTGTTGCAAATAGGATAAGCTATACGCGTTGGTGTCGACGATCGGGATGCAACCTGAAAAATGAGGAAGTCAATGGAAATGGGACCCCTGCGCTTTGCTTTCGAGCAGGGGGTGAAGGAAAGGTCGATGGTCGGGCTGGGGACCGAGCAGATGGAGGATTATCTTGGTTGAGCCCCAGAAAATAGCTCTCTCTCACCTTGCGGTGGTGGTTCACGATGTTTGTGAGTACAAAGGGTTCTTCAATCTTGGCGATGCTAAGTCTAAACTTGAACTTCGGGTGTGTTTGTGGGTTATCCTCCCTAAGTGTTTACAAAGCCTCGATCTTATACCCATTCTCTTTAGCGTTAGGGGTATTCCTCGGATTGTGGCCTTCATGCACATTGATGCGGTGGAAACCGTTTGATCCGGCCCTGCATTACTCCCACCCGTTCCGTAGCGCAAGTGATGGCGTGTGGGATCAAGGCAACCGGCCAATCATCCCAAACGGCCCGGTCGTGAGGGCCGAAACTCGGAATCTGCGCCCTAGGTCGGCGCCTCGAGCTTGATCGTCTTTGATCGAGGCCTTAGACTAGGGGCGGTTTTGTTTGGCCACCAAGGGTTGAAGCCCAAACGCTACCCCAGGCTCAAGGTTAGAAGTAGCACCAAACCCTCGAGCCTCCCCACATGTTGGCGGCAACCCTTCAAGGTCTTGGAACCTTGTTAGGGGCGGAGATCGCAAAAGTGAACCCAGGCGAGACACTGGCGACCTTTGATTTTCAGTGATCACGGATGCCAACCCGGGGACACTGCTTGGAGTCCCCGGGGTCTTAGTGAGCCCGTCTAATCATGCGTGGCGCCTTTTGAAGCGCGTGGAGGTTAAATCCAAAAGGGCCGTGGAAGACCCGAGCTTTGGATCATCGGCTGGCCGCCCTCCTCCCAAGCCTTCTGCGGCGGGGCCTTTCCATCTCCTGACGTTTGCCATGGCCAAAAGGGGAAAAATCCTTGTGATCCGAGGATGAAGGACTCGAGCCACAAGCTTTTGGATCGGTGACTGGCGGTTGCCGTGGCGAGCGAACCTCGTCCTCGAGATGAGATCGTCTTGGCCCGGCATTCCCCTTTGGGCTGCGGACCCGGGGCGAATTCGGCCGGCGTCCTCGGCGGTTGCCTCAAGTGATCAACGGTACCCAATTCCGTCCTCACCTCCGTCTTCTCCCATCTATCCGAGGGTTCTGGGGATTCTTACGCCCTCGCTCTTCTTCCCTACTTCTCCCTCTTAGCTCGGAAGGACCCGTGGTGGTGCCTCTACCTCGG
>JAYEVE010001795.1:0-19864 GCA_036346375.1 Guadua angustifolia
CTTTCCCAAAATCCACCTATTGGATCTTGATATGTATGAAATTAACATCAATGCGAATTCCCAAAATAACTCCAACAAGACTAACAACACTTACGAGGGCAATCCGGTGTGTCTTGGTGTTTCGCAAAAAAACTTACATAATTTCCCTTGTTGGGATCGGTTTGAATGAAATTAACACAAGGGAAAATCGAAATAAGGAAACAAGCTCCAATGAGACCCGGCGACCGTGGGGTGCAACCCGGTGCATTTTTGGTGTTTAACCCATGACAAACTTTCACAAAATCCATTATTTGGATCTTGATATGTATGAAATTAACATCAGACTTGGGAAACAATCTCCAACGGGACTAACAACACTTACGAGGGCAATCCGGTGTGTCCCAGTGTTTAAAAAACAAACTTTCATAAATCCACTTGTTATATCGGTTTGAATGAAATTAACAAGGGAAATCGGCGAAACAAGCTCCAATGAGACCCGGACACGTGGGGCAACCCGTGCATTTTGGTGTTTCGTTCGGTGCAAACTTTCACAAAATCCACCTATTGGATCTTGATATGTTAAATTAACATCAATCAACGGTCGCTCAACAATACTAACAACACTTCAGGGCAATCCGGTGTGTCTTGGTTGTTTAACCGGGCAAACTTTCATAAGGTCCACTTGTTGGATCGGTTTGAATGAAGTTAACACGAGGGCGAAGCGAAACAATCTCAATGAGCCGGACTCGTAGGAGTGCAACCCGGTGCATTTTGGTGTTTCTCGGTTGCAAACTCAATTTGCAAAGAAAATAAGCTCCAACAAGACTAACAACACTTCCGGCAATCCGGTGTGTCTTGGTGTTTCCGGGCAAACTTTCATAATTTTCCTTGTTGGGATCCGGTTTGAATGAAATTAACACAAAATTCGGGAAACAAGCTCAATGAGCCGGACCGTGGAGTGCAACCGGTGCATTTTAAGGTGTTTTGCTCCCATCAAACTTTCACAAAATCCACTTATTTGGATCTAGATATGTTAAATTAGCATGGGCGAATTAAGAAACAATCTCCAAGGGATAAAATCCACCTATTGTTCTTGATCGTATAAATTAAATCAAAGTAATTCGGAAACAAGCTCCAACAAGACTAACAACACTTCGAGGCAATCCGGTTATCTTGAGTTTTCCGAGGCAAACATTCATAAAGTCCCTTGTTGGATCGGTTAGAATGAAATTGAAAGGGAAATTGGCGAAACAAGCTCCAATGAGACCCGGACACTGGAGTGCAACCCGTGCATTTTGGGTTTTGCTAGGCCAAAAACTTTCACAAAATCCACCTATTTGGATCTTGATATGTATGAAATTAACATCAACGAATTCGAAAACAATCTCCAACGGACTAACAACACTTACGAGGGCAATCCGGTGTGTCTTGAGTGTTTCGGCAGGAGCAAACTTTCATAATTCCACTTGTTCGGATCGGTTTGAATGAATTAACGCGTCTTGAAATCGGCGAAACAAGCTCCAATGAGACCGGCGACCGTGGGAGGCAACCGGGCATTTTAGATGTTTAAGCCGGTGCAACTTTCACAAAATCCACTATTGGATCATGATATGTATGAAATTAAGATCAATCGAATTTGAAATAAGCTCCAACAAGACTAACAACACTTATGTGGGCAATCCGGTGTGTCTTGAGTGTTTAAACCGAGGCAAACTTTCATAATTTCCACTTGTTGGATCGGTTTGAATAAATTAACACCGGTAATCGGCGAAACAAGCTCCAATGAGACCGGCGACATGTAGTGCAACCCGATGCATTTTGGGTGTTTGCTCCGTAGCAAACTTTCACAAAATCCACTTATTTGGATCTTGATATGTATGAAATTAACATAAGCGAATTAAAAAACAATCTCCAAAGGACTAACAACACTTGCGAGGGCAATCCGGTGTGTCTTGGTGTTTCACTTGAGCAAACTTTCATAATGTCCCTTTTCGATCCGGTTTGAATGAAGTTAACACAGTGAAATCGGGAAACAAGCTCCAATGAGCCGGACGTAGGAGTGCAAGGTGCATTTTGGTGTTTCGTTCGGTCAAGATTCACAAAAACCTATTCGGATCTTGATATGATGTGACTTTGGGTCGATCTTTGATGAGGCGATAACCCGATTTGGAAATTGACTTTGGATCGCTACAGCGTCACGCGATCGCCAGGTAAAAACTCGGAGGTTATTGATCTTGCGTTTCGATCCGAACCCAGTTGATTCTGCGTTTGGAAGAACAAGCAAAAACATGGTAAACAATCGAAATTTCGAATATGAATGAAAGATTGATAAGGTGGGGTTCGAAACAAGGAGCTTCTTGAAGGAGCCGTCGGAAGACTCAAAATATAGAATGGCTAAACTATCAAATAAACAAAACCCAAAAAACTAAAAATCGGAGCAAACAATATATAGATTAATGGCGGCTAAAGGGAAGCGGTGGGTCCCAATGGCGGCCAAGGGTTGCCCTAGGTTACATGGGCTTTGGGCCCAAAGGCGTTCAAGCGATGCGCCCCGTACAGGCGGTCTTCCAGGCTTCGAATCCGTCAATGAAGGCCCCGGGCCGAGATAAACCCCGCCTCCGGGACCTTTCGGGGCAAAAACTCCATCCCCGGATCGTCGCCGCGGAGCAAACCACCGACCTTCGGTGGTTGCGGCCGCAAAAATCCCCCGGGCCCCTTCCCGGATCCCCCGGGAAAAACCCCGCCGCTCCAATCCGCCCGAGTTGGGGCTATTGGGATACACACACGGTATCCCGGAAGAAAATACATGGGCGCCCTTTGCTTAAACCGGGGGCCCGGCCTCGGGCCAAACAAGAGATAGCTACCGGGGTTCTGTTAGGCGCCTGCAACTCCAATCTGGGCTTCAGGTCCCGGCCGGATCGGGCGGGCATCGGGCGAGGGCCACCTTCAACAAGCCAACCTCAAATCACGGCGTCGGCCGGCCACCCCCCTTTGGCCGGCGCGCCAGCGAGAGGGAGGCGCGCGCCTTCCCAAAGCAATCCCCGGGACACCCGGCGTCGGCGCTGGCCCCACCGAAAACGGTCGCCGTTTCGGAGGGGCCCGCCCTCGCTTCACCACCAACCCGGCGGGGCCAACAACCCCGTCGCGTCGTCAAGACCGGGCAAAGGCGAGCCCCGACTCGGTAGCGGGCCCCATCCATTTTTCCTTTTCGCTCTTGTAAAGCTTGGATATAAAGGGGGCTGGCCCTCAAAAAACACCCCCGGGGCCCAAAGGGAAAAGAATCAAAGCGCATGCAAACACCAGGCCGAACCCTTCTGTTCTTAGCTCCTCATCGACTTTCACCGGGAGCTGGGGCCCCTCATAAAAGCTCACGCATCAATACAAATCCCCCACCCGCGGTGGGTAAGGACATTGGCCCGTTATAAACCCGACCCTCTTTCCTCTCTCGGGGTCTAACCATTGGGAGCAGGAATCGCGGCCCCTCGGACTTACAAAATTCACTTGGTTCTCAAACACCGGCGGTTGCGCGCCCGGTAGGGGCCTAGCGCGTCCCGATCTCAGACTCCCATTTTGCTTCTCGATGGATTCCTTCATCAACAGGGCTTGCGCTGGGACCCATTGTTTGGATCCCTCGACCTCGCCCGGTCGCAGGAGGCCGGCCTGTCGGTCACGCTCGGGCGGGCCTCCAATGCCGCGCGTCATCCACCCCTCGGCGACCTTGTCGAGGCCCTGCGCTCAAAGCCGGCCGGCCTGGATCGCCCCTCCCGAGCCCCGCGCCTGCGGCGATCCTCTCTCCCGAAAACGTGTTTGGTGGCGATGGGGCTCTGGCGGGTTTCCATCCGAGATCTTGGAAAGCTCCCCGCGGCGGCTCGGTTCCGACTGGAGCAAGCCTCGGGCCCTACCCCTTTGAATGTACGTGGGGCGTGGCGATCAATGGCCCACTTCACCAAGTCGGGACCCAAAGGCTCCCCGGGCGGCCAAGCCGGCGGATCATCCCAATCCACCGCCCCGCCGGGGGGCCCGGCTTGGCAAAGGCCCGGGGTCGACCAACGGGGCCAACCGCCTTGGGCCCAAAGTCGGGCCTGTAGGCCAATCCAAAGATAAGAAGGCCGTTGGCGACACTGCTTCCCTTTAAACCAAAACTTCACCTGCAATGTTGCTCCGGCATCCCCAAAGCGGGCCCAAAGGCGGGCCTCCCCTCAGGGGTGGTAAAAACCCCGCAAGGCCCAGGCACCCCTTGGGTCTCATTGAAATCAAACCAGATCCGCATGGCCAAAAGGCCGCGGGGGCCCAATCCCCGTCGGCCTTTGGACAACACTTTGCGCGACCCTCGGCGAAAAAGCGGGTCGGCGGACCGTTTGGTGCCGATGGGCTGGTTTGCCCCTGACGACCCGAGGGCGGGCCCCGGGCATTCTGGGGATCCGCGTGGTTTCCCCGCTCCGGGCACCGAAAACATCACCAAAATGGCGCCGGAACCCGCTTTGGCTAGAAGATTGGCTGCTTTGGGTAGGAACAATGACCTTTTGTCATTGTTCCCCCCTCTATTTGGCGGACTCCTCGAGCACGCTCGTCCGGGGACTATCAAGCGGGCCGACGAGGCGTCTTCCCGGCAACTTCAGGCCGACAAAGCCGGAACTCTTAGGACTGAATAGGCTGGCGGGTGGGGGCACCGGGACTACATCGGCCTTCCCCAGCGGTCTGAACTCCCGACATCGGGCCGGCGTCGTTGGGGCATTCATTCTGACACCACATCGAGCCTTGGTCCCTTGGGTTGCCTTAAACCGGGACCACCAGGACACCCGACACCACCAACCCGCCTCGGGGGCGGTGGGGTATCTTGATAAAGCGAAACCAGCGAGCGCCTTGGCCCCGGCCTCAACCCCAAAAGCGGGGAAGAAGCAGTCCACAAGGACCCCGGTCGGGGCATACGACAAGCGGCGGGGCCAATCCGACCACCGGCGATGGATGCGTGCCCGAACCACGGGGTCGGCACAAATCTAGCTGCGAAGTCTGGCGCTTCCTCTCCAAACCCCCCGGGGGAGAAAGCGACCCGGGGGCCGGACGGATAAGGCGGGGGTTCCCCAGCAAGCGGATGCCTTTGATCTTCGGGCGGATAGCTCGGAAACAAGCCGGGCTTCGCCCGGGTGCCCTGACCCCGGGTCCCAAATTACCTCCGGGGGAGACCCGATCCCTTTGATGGACGGACCACCACCCGTTTGCACCGGAAGGTACCCTCGTCGTCGACCCCATCGTGGGGTGGCGCCTCACAAATCCTCATGGATGGCGGCCTCCATCCGTATGTTGAGGCCTCGGCCTAGGCATCCGGCCCGCGTGGGCAAGCGCCCTTCCCGGGCGTCGGGGAAGTACCCTGGGCGGTCGACCTGGTCACTTTAGGACCAAAACTTCCGCCCGAGATCCTGCCGAGGTGGTGGGGTTTGGGGTTCCTCCCTATTTGGGATGCTGCCAAGTTCATGGGGTCCCCAACTACGTACTGGGAAAAGATCCGGGGCCCGGGCATCATCACCTGTCCTCATCCTTCCTTGCTTTCAGCTGCGGCCGGGCGTTCTTGACTACCTTGGGTCATCGCGCCGGACTCGGCCTCGGGGGGGGCCTCGACTCCGTCCCGGCTCGGCAAGTCGGGACACAGGTCCCCGAGTCCCGGAGGAACGAAGGGGTCCGTCGATCCGGGCCGGAAGCCGTTTGGGGTAGGGTCGCCCTCCCGCCAAATAGGAAGGCCGTCGACTTCCCCGACAAATCGGGATGTCTTCGGAAAACCTCCGATATCGGGCATCCCAAGGTCGACACACCTTGAACCCGACTGGCGCCCGGGCCTCCCGGATTCTGCCCGTTTAAAGAAAGCGGCTCATAGGGAAAATAGCCAAGCTTTTGGGGGGATTCATAAAAAGTGCCCCGGGTGGCGCCAATCCTCCTTTAAAAAAGTCGGGCAATGGAGGATGTGTGGACTACAGGGGCTGAACAAGGCATGTCCCAAGGACCATTTTCCTTTGCCCCGGATCGAAATCATTGATTCCTTTGGGTGCGTCGCTCTCATTCCTGGCGCCTACGGCTACCGGATCTTGATGAAAAGTCCGACCATCGCGACCTCTTTTATCACTCCGTTCGGCTCGTTCTTTCGTAACTAGCCGTTCGAAAACGGTAGCGACATACCAATTTGTATGTACCGTTTGAAGACGGATCGGGTAACAGGGTGTCGTGGGCGCATTCGTCAAGTCGAAAAAACGGTGACCTCGTCCGACCGGAAAATCCTTTGCGAACCTCCGGTTCCGCAAAAACTCAACCGAAATCGTTTTGGGGTCCCGAAGCTCCTCGGATTCATCATATCCGGGGCGGCATCAAGCCAACCGGTGAAGGTCTCGCAATCATGAAGATGGGGCGATTACAGGCTTAAAGGCGTCGAAGGGGCGGATGCCTTCGACCTGGGTTCATTCGCCTTGGTGGCGGAATGTCGCTTTACAATTTTAAGTCCACCACGATTGACGCCGGCTCGGAAGCCCTCGACGGTGAAGGCCTTCGCGTCACCCGATCTGGCGGCGCCGCCATCCGAGCCTCTGCTCCTCTCGTCCCACGACCGTCGTGGCCTTGGCCTTCGTCGTCGGCCAGGCGGAGGGCGCGCCTCAAGGTCCGGGGCGGTCTACTTCATCGATGAATACTCTGGTCAAGGCCGTTACGCAATGCAAGTTGCTCTATCGGTCTAATAAAAGAAGGGATTCCTACCGGGAAACCCCCATCTCGTGGTGACTTCCTCGCCCGCTAAGGAATCGTCCGTGGCGCCTCGGGAAGAATATCCAAGTGGGCGCTCGAGCTCCGCGACATTTCCTTGTCCCCAAGGCTCAAGTCCCAAGCCCTTGGAACCGTTCTTTGAGTGGGAAAAGCCGGCGCCCCGACATTGAAGACCACGAATCTTTGGGCGATGTCAGGGTCCTACGAAGAAGGGGGCGGGGGGATTCATCGTCTCCCTTCCAGCAGGCTCCGTATGTCGTCCATTGCTCTTGGCGCCACCAACAACGTCGATCGAAGCCCTCATCAATGGTCTCCGGATCGCCCCGGACCTCGGCCGGCGGCTTAATCTGGCGACTCAAGGGGTGGTCGACCGGTCATGAACCTCGGCCAGACCAGCGCGGGGTCTTTGCTTGGTCAAAGCTTCGAAGAAAAATTCAAGGGTTTGAGCTCCTCACACCTGGCTTACAAGGAGGATGTCCCAACATTATTTCGGGCAAGGCCGGTTCGGGGGTCTTTGCCACCTTTGCCAATCGTTCGGTCGACCGGTGGTGTCGGTGACCCCCGCCCTTCCTAAAACAACCCCGGGCCGGTTGCCCCCGTCCGAATCAAGCCAAGGGTTTGTGGCGAGTCCGGGGAAGCCTTCGTCGGCGCGCCATGGGACTCTCCCTGATCCCAGGGGGTGCCTCGCCCGTGGATCCCTCGGTGGGAACCTTTAAAGAGTCCCTCGGGGTTCTCGAGGGCATCATTCCGCCGGGGCAAGGAGTTCTTTTCGACATCCATGGCGGGTGGGCATCCGCAACGGTCCCTCGTGGGTAAGGCTTTCGCCGGGGCTTCTCTTGGGGCTGGGCAAAACAAATCATTCGCTTTTCGTGCGATTTTGCTCGGGAGCCTTCGGCTCAAGCCCTCGGGCGATCCCATTACATGGCGTTCGCTGGGGGCTCGATCTTTCCGGGCCTTTCAAGAAAGGGGCTTCACCCCCCTTTCGCGGTGACAAATTCACCAAGTGGATAGAAAAAGCGGTGCCACCATTCGTCCGCGGGTGGGAAACCTTCCAGGTTCTTCGGTTGGGTCGAACTCCCATCACCGAAACGGGCGATTTCGGGGAAGAATTCCTGTCTACAACTTCAACCGCGTCGGTAATTTCCAACCCCGGGACCAACGGCCCGAAAGACAACGGCATGATCCCGGGGCTCAAGCCGAATCTTCAATCGATTGAAGAATGGCGGGGTGGCGGCCGGTTGCCCTCCGTCGCTGGAACGAACTACCCGACCAGTGGCGGCTTTGCCATTCTTCTTGGTGTTTGGCCGAGGCGTCCTCGGCCGACCTCTCGCCCCGGGCTTCAAACCGCCCGGGCTGGGGGCTCGACTTGCCGGGGCGCGTCGACCAACTTCGGCAGGCGGCGTTGCCATTCTCCGGGCCAAATACCATCAAGCCTCGGGAAATCGCCAATCCGGGAGAGCCTTCCCGTGGGCGACTTGGTCTCGACAAGTCGTCCAACGTCGGGAGCCAACTTTCACCTCCATGGGAAGCCCCTTCACCATCGTGGAATTCCCGGCACCCTGACTTCGGAGCCGAAGGCAACGTTCTTTGGCTTGGAACATCAGCTCGGGGTTTTCCTAAAACCCGTTTCCTTTGAACGTCTTCCCCCGGCCGGAACAACCTTTGGGGGCTTGCAAAGTCGCGTAACCTTCCGTGGCGCCCTAGTGGCGTGAGGCCTACCCTCGAAACCACTTCAACTTTATTCGGTCGTCTTGGAAAAACTCTTGTGGTTTTTCACTACACGCTAAAAGTATAAGTGGCGAAGTAGTCTCGCGTGGGAACCCAGCGATCCCAAAGGTTTCTTAAAACTCGACAATCATCAAGCATTGGCGAAAACCATCCCATATACTTCAACAAAATCGTCGTCCATTACGAACAGCGAAAAGCAAAATCGTCCTATGCCAAAAGCCGGCGCAAAATCTGGGCGGACCATGAAAGCGGAAGGGCGGGAAAGCGCCCCGGGCCGAATACCTCCCTTTCCCGGCATTCGAGGGCCCGCGCAAGCCTGTCGGGGGAAAAAACATCCTCCGGAGCCCTCCGGAGACCTCGCTCGCGTCCGTCTCCCGTCAAGACCTCGGGGCCCGCCCGCCCCGTTCCCCCTTCCGCACTTTGGCGCGCCGGCTCGCCTCGAAATGGGAGCATGGTGCGCCGAAAGGCCCTTTGGCCGGCCCGGCCGTACTCCCGTCGGGCGGCGACCCTCCGCCGCCAGCGGGCGCCCAAGGCAAAGGCGGTCCTCCGCCTGGCCCGCTTCGGGTGAGGGGTCTTGCGCCCGGTGGGCTCGGCGGGGTCCACTCCGCCCGGTGGCTCGAGTCTGCCCTGCTTTAAATGGCGGAGAATGGAAGAACCTCGTCGTGGTAAATCCTCGCTCGCGGGCTATCTCCCTCGGCCCCGGCGCGTGCCGTGGCCGCCTTCTCGTGGCCCCGCCTCGGCCGTACCCGCCCTTAAAGGGCCGGAAAAACACTTTGAGACACCAAAGTGGTGGGACCCCAGTGCGTCCACCATGCTTTGCCCGGTCCCCCGGACCGCTCCTGCCTGGGGGCCGGAGCCACCTCACGTCCCGGCACCTCTTTGGGCAGTCGGACTCGGAAAGCAAAACCGGAAAAACGTCAACAAGGCGCTCCCGCAACCCCCCGTCAAAGCGATCAAAGAACACCTTGCGGCCGGGGTTCCAGGGAAGAACCTCGGCGGGGGTAACCGCCCCTTGCCCGGGGCCTCCCTCCGCGCCTTGGAGGGTGAGCCCGGGGCTCCCTCCCGTTCCTGCCGCCCTCTGCGTCCCCCGCCGCTCGCATGGCCGGAAAGTTCCTCAGAGCAGGTTTGGAAGGCGAAGAGGGCAAAACAGCGGGCCTTAAAGGGTATATGGTTTCCTCCCCGGTGCATGTATTTATAGCGGATTCGTCGGGAAACCGAATCGCCGCGTGCTGCTTCGCACCCTCGGCCCGGCCCGCACAGGCATTAAATTCCCTCCGCAAATCCGGCAGTCCCGGCCGCCGCTTCACTCGGCGCTTCGACTCTTAACTCGCGAATCGCTACGGGCGTCCTTGGAACCCCGGCGCCGGAAACCCCTCAAACCAACAAAAGAATAAGTCACGACTCCATCTCCTCCACGGTTTCCTTAAACGACCAGCGTCTGGGCCCCAAACCACGTGCCGTGCCGCCTGGGGGCTCGAAGGGCGCCATTTACATTCTTCGGGTCCCGTCCGGCCCCGGCCACCCGGAACCTATCCGCCCAGCCCGACCTCGCCCGGGTTCGGTTTGAAAGGCGCTCTGGGGGAAAATTACGGTCCAAGCCACAAGTGATGGGCGTTTCCTGCTCAAAATGTGAATAAGTGCTCCGCTTTGGCGTCATTCATATTCATCTTTCGGCGGCCGCCACTCGCTTCCTACGGTAACCTATCGCCCAAGCCTCGGCCTCGCCCGGTCCGCCCCGAGCCTCCTGGGGCTACTGCGGTCGACCACGAGGGTCGGGCCCTCCTCTCCGCATGAGGCTCGAATGGGCCTCTTGCAATCTCAACCCCGCGCCTCTTAGAATCAAACTTAAAAAACCCGGTGGTTTCGGTCCACGGTTGGCGCAAAGGGGATCTGGGGCAAGCAAAAAACAAACCCGATTGCTACATATTGAAGTTTTTACATCGCAAAAACTTTATCCTAACATCATTGTAATCCCGTGGAGGACACTTGCGGGGAATCGTCGGCGATCGCTCGGGCATGAGGCTCAACCGAGCCTCGACCTCCTCGTCGGTCGGTTGGCGATCGGCCTAACTGTCGAGTCAAGGCCGTTGTAGAAGGACATGGCGTTAACAAGCCGAAGTGGCTCCCAGCGGCCTTCGTCCTCCCGACTTCTCGGCGTGTTCCCGGGAACTCGGTCGCAGGGACTTGCCTCGCGCGGGGGCTCGGGCCGAGGCCCGGCCACCCCCAAGGTCCCCAACTCGGGACCAGCTCGACCCTCCCTCCATCTCTTCCAAATCGCCAGCCCTCGGCGCGCCGCGTCGTGCTCTTCCACCACCGGGGTGCGCCTCCGACCTCGGAACCTTTGCCTCCGAAGATGGGCGGGTGGGAGGTACCTCGGCGGCACTTCCCGAATCAGGGCGCGGCTCCTTCGGGCCGGCGCCCTCCATCAGAGCCTCCTCGGGGCCTCCTCGCCCGAACCGCCCCCGGCGGCCTCCTCGGCGCGTCCGTGCGGGCCTCCTCCTCGACCTGGCGCCCGTCCCTTTGGCGCGGTCCCCGCCTTTGTGGCCTCCGGGGGACTCCTTCGGACACCCTCACCCTCGGGACTCCCGGGCCGGCGCTCCTCCCTGGCGTCCTCCTTCTCGCCCGGCCATCGCGGGCCTCTTCCTGGGCCCTTTGCTTCCCGAGCCTCCTGCGGCTGGGTCCGTCGTGCGGCGCTCCTCAGGCGGCCCTTTGACCGGGAGCTCGGACTTGCCCTCGGCCTTTGAAGATCTTTGGACCCATCGCTCCATTTCAAGATCCCAACATTGAAAAAGGGAAAATTCGAATATCTTGCGGCCGGGTCGATCCCTCTGGCCCGTCGCCTCCGGAGGACTCAAGGAGATTAGGCTCACCGAATCTGGCTCGGTCCGGGCGGTGGGAACCCCCGGGGCTTCCCTCCTCAGCTCCCCTCTTCATCCAGGCCGGATGGTGGGGGCGGGAAAACCTCCTGATGCCCGGGCGCTCAAACGATTGGGCCTCCCCCCACCGTGGTCCATCCCCCCCATTGCGGCTTGTCCCCTGCCCCGGGACGATGGCGGTTTCTTCGTCGGACTCCTCCGGGTGGCCCCCGTTTGGCGGGCGGATCGTCGCCCTCCTCGGCCCGTCGTGGGTGAATCTCGGCGATCGTCGGGGCGTCATAGCCGGTTCCGTGGACCTCGGCACCACCACTCGGTCGACCTCCCCTTGGCGACCATCGCAGGCGCCCCCCCGCTTGCCTCGTCGAGGCCATCCTCGGCTCCGTGGGTATCACCGGTCCGGCGTCGCCGCCTCCGTCAACTTTCCCAAAAATCCAAAAGCAAAAAAGCGGTCGGGACATCGGTAAAACCAACAAATCTGGCGGAGGATAAGACTAACCCGTCGGCGGATCGCAAAGCGCCCTCTTCGTCGGTCTTCGCGAAGGGCCATCCCCCCCCCGGCGTCCCGTCGGCGTCCCTTTTGAGCGTGATGACCTCCGTGTCGGCGTCCTCCATTGGATCGTCGGGTGGGCCAAATCTACCCCCGTATGGGTCGAAGTCTCCCTCGCTGAAAACGACCCCCTTAGCGAAGAAAGGCGGTTGACTCGGCGCCTCCTCGCGGATCGCCGACCGCCCTCTTCTCCCTCCTCTTGCTCTCGGCGTTCCTTTGGGGATCCCCCGGCTTTTGGCGGACCGCGCCCTCATCTCTTTCTCCCGGCAATGCGGAGAATCAACACCGAAAGGCGGGAACTATTGGGCAGTGCGGGGGAATTAAAGTGCAAAGGGTGAAAACCTCCCTTACCAAATCCGGGGGTTCTCCGAAAAGGGCTCGGGGGGCGCCCGCCGCCAGTGGCCTTCACCACGGGGCCGGCCAGGCCTCCACCTCCGTGAAGGGGCTCAACCCTCCATCCTCATGGGGTGGGCGCCCCCGATTGTCGGGTGGGGCATGTCCATGGAGGTTTGCGCCTCGCCATGAGCAGCGCCAACAACATAACCCGTCGGGCCTCGCCTCTTCGGCAGGTGCCAAGAACCACCACCATCTTCCTCTTTCCCTCTCGTCCGGGGCGCCCATTCGAACCTTTGCGGGGTCTCCGGTGGCCGGATCCCCATTGAATGTAGAACCCTGGGTGCCATCCCGGTTAGTCGGCGCTTCATGTCAAGGTACTCCGGCCGGTGAGCCGGTTGGCCCGGGCCCGTCGGCGCCCGACAATCCCGACTTCTTCAAGACCCACATGGAAAAATACCTCGGAGGGAATGGGGTTCGATCCCGGAAAGCCTCGCCTGGGTGATGAAGATCGCGATGTGCGCATCCGTGGGGTTCGGATGGTGCACCTCCACCTTGTAAAAGTGGAAGGCCGTGGAGACGTATGGAGGGAAGGCACCCCTTTCGAAGAAGGGGCGGCTCGCGATCTCGGTCGCCCGGCTCGGGGCGGCCCCGTCGGCACCCTCCAGAAAACCACTTCCGCGGGGAACGCTTCTTCCGGATCGAGCACCGGCGTCAAGAATGGCGCCTCCGTATCTCTCCAGGGTGGGGGGCCTTTGGGTGAAAAGGGGCTAAACCAAATCCCTCTGCTGGGCTTTCTTGATCTTCCTCACGGTGCCCTCGTCTCTCTTCCTTCGCGGGAAAAACGAACAGAGGGAATCGCCCTCGAGCTCCCCTCCTCTCGCTTATAAAGCGCTTGGCCGGGGCGGGCGTCAACCAAGCGGGATCTGCGCGCAAGCGGCGTGTTCCGCTTCCCCAATCTTGGCGGTTCACGTCTGCCCTAATCCGATCGCCCGCATCTCAATCCCGCGGCCCCCAGGAACATCGGGCGAGTGGCGCCCGGCTCCTCGGGCCTGCCCGAAACTCAAAGGTGCCTGCAATGGGAGATAAAACTGCCCGGGGCGCTCTACTGCCACGAAAACCCGACTTATACTGAGGCTCGACCAAGTCTTTTGGGCCCCGCCCCAAGTGGGTGCTGTGCCGACAAAAAAACCGGCGAGGGGGCCGGGATCGACCCGTGGGCCTGTTGGGTGGTGGCGACCCAATCCCTGACGTGTTGGGTCATCGTCACACTCTCCTGGCCGTCGGGTGGCGCCAGTGCGCCCTAGGTCGGGCGACGGTCGGCTTGGATCGAAACGAACTCTCAGGGTCGCCCCGGTGGGTCGGCGCGCGGCAGGATAACGTCCTCTGGTGCTCCCTCGGGAAGCCATCGGGGCCCTCGAACCACCGCTTCGGCCTAAAACCGGCGTTGACCCTAAAAGCAGCGCTTGCTCCCCCTCCGGGTCCCCCTGCGGGAGGGCGTATCCGTGGGAAGCGCCACCTCCCTTTCGGAGCATGGGGCGGGGCCTCCCGCTCTCCGGAAGGCCCTCCGCAAGATAAACCCCCCAGCTCCGGCACTTTCGGGGCCGGCTCCATCCCGGATCGCTCGCCCCCGGGCATGGGCCCGCCCGTTTAGCGGCGACAACGGGAAGCCCCCGTTCAAGCGTCGCTTCGCGTCGGGCGGTCTTGGCGAAACTCGAATCCGTCAATGGCGCCGTTGCGCCGAGATAAACCCCCCGCTCTCCACCTTTCGGGGGCTGAAACTCCATCCGGATTTTCGCCCCCGGCAAAACCGACCGACCTAATCGGTCGGTGCGGCCGGCAAAATCCCCACCTCGGGCGCCCTTGCCCGCATCCTGAAAAACCCCGCCGGTCTCCAATCCGCCCGGGGTTGGGCTATTGGCGGATACCGAACAACCCGGCCCGGGAAAGGTACATGGGCATCTCGCCCGGGGGGCCTCCGAAGCCACCAAGAATGCTCGACCGCGTTCTGATTAGGCGCCGAAACTCCCATCGCTGGAGGTGCCCGGCGAGTCCGGGCCGAAAGCTCGGCGGCTCGAGCCACCGTCAACAACCGCCTCAAATCCCGAAGCCGTCGGCGAACCCCCCGTCGGGCCCGCGCGGCGCGAGAGGGAGGGCGCGCCTTCCCAACAATCCCGGGACACCGGCGTGGCCTGCCCCGAAGGCGGTCGCCGTTTCCGGGCGGACCCCGCCCTCGCTGCTTCACCAACCCGGGGCCAACAACCACCGTCGGGCGTCAAGTCCAAGACCCCAAAGGGAAGCCAGACTCAGCGGGCCCCATCCATTTTCCTTTATCGCTCTATGTAAACCCTTCCCGGATATAAAGGGGCTGGCCCTCAAAACACCCCACCGGGCCAAAGGGAAAAGAACCTCTCCGCTGCAAACACACCGGCCGAACCCCCGTGTTCTTAGCTCCCTCATCCACCCGCACACGAGGCTCCGGGCCTCTTGTAACCAGGAGCTCCGGCATCAAACAAATCCCACCCGTTTGGGTAGGGACATTCGGCCAACCGGTATAAACCCGGACCCTCTTTCCTCTCTCGGGGTCTAACCATTGAAGCAGGAGCGGCCTCTCGGACTTACAAAATTCACTTGGGTTCTCGCTCAAAAATGCCGGGGGTTCAAATTGATGTGTAGATGTGGTTGTATCCATGGAAATGTCCTCATCATCCTCCCCTTCTTGCATTTGAGGTCCTCGACTCATGCCCCTTTCTCATCTTACCAAAACATTCTCATATAGGTCCCGCATTTATTTAAATAAAATGGGCTCCCCTTCTTTATATTTTTTTAAGACATAAAAATATTTAGAGATTCACGATAATTATCCACATAGCTCAACACTTCTTTCGGCATATTATGGCTTGATGAATGCTAGCACTCTTGATGCTTTCTCCCTCTTTGAAGGAAAACCGTTCTCGGTTTTGGACAAAAGAAAGCAACAACCAACAAAAAAACTTACCGGCGTAGATGTATATATCCCATATTTCATTGTTCTTTTGGATTAGGTGGGTTATTTTCAAAACAACACATGGGAAATCAGATTTAAAAGCACCTTTCCCAAATTACCTTTCGATTTGTGGTTATGTGAAGCATATAACATCAATATTAGCATGATTTAGTTTGCAACATTTGCAAATATAAGTAAAACACATATCTATTCGACCTTTGATAAAGAATACTAATGTTTTGTGATCGCATTCAATAACATGTTTGTGGGCAAAACAACAAGTTACGGCATCAAGTATGGCTCATTGATGTTATCAAATTGTAAACAAGCAAAATCAAACCATTCCAATAATGGTGACACAATTTTAATTGGCTTCCCGCATCAACTTCGACATGTTGATTTGTAATACAAGTTAATGTACTAAAATTGAACAATGTGGCAACAAACTATGGGTATCACACTTATTAGGAAAATTTGATGGAGCCTCAAATGAAACAAGTTGTTGCTTACAACTAAATTGCCCAAAATAGCAAGCTTCATTCATCAAGTATATCACAAGTTATGCATATTTAAACAAGAAACTTGCCATCTATGCCATATTCACCAAATAAATTGAATTTAAAACAGAGGCATAGGTGCTAGACAAAGACTTAAGAGATGAAATTTCAGAAATCTTGACCATAGCACAAGTCAAACTAAAGCTCATTCAACATGATATAGCACAAAACGGTGGTGGGATATTCTGCTATCACCTCCTTATTTCGCACCCATGAGCAAAATTATAAGCATGCAATTAATCATATGGTTCTACAATTGTGGCACAAGGTGGTAGTTCACAAGAGTTATGTATAGTAGGAATATACTCACCAATTTGATCCTTTTCTTGCGTAAAATCAGATCGCCCTGGTCATTAGTTTCCTCCTCGAGAGAAATATCAAAACTTTCCATGTGGTATTTACGCTTTTCGTCCCTTCTTCAAAATAACCTGAATAGCGCTGGAACAACAAGAACTAACGAAATAGATTGGATTGTGTTAGTAGAATCATCGTCACATATGCTATCCTCTACTTCACTCAAATTTTCTTGTATTTCTTTCACATTCTCGGTGTGTTTGCTCTCATTAGGTTTGGTGCGTTGCATGCCACAGGGGTACATTTAACTTTGTGTTAGCTTGAATTTTGGTTGTTTCCTCTTATCTTTCTTTGCTTGTGAAAGATTAAGTAAACATGACAAAAATTTAATTCTTTACAAGATATCATGATCTGAATTAAAATCTAGTCCAAAATAAAAGTTATTCATGGAGTCTTTTGGTCTCTTCTAACCCGAGCATAAAGATCTATGTTGAAATTCTTGGTAGTACTCATCCTTTTTTTACCTTGTTTTAGATTTGCAATTCATTTGTAATTGGGGGCAACATATGAAGGACAAATCTAGCTCTAATTTTTTGATTTGTCCATGTGCTAGGAATTCCGATTTTTACTCAATAATCATTCCACCAAATAGCCAAATCCGGAGAATCCACTAGTAACAACCCTAACCTTATCATGCTGAAATTTCATGTTTATCAAATGATTGTTCGGCTAATTCCCATGTAAGATAACCTTGGGATCATATTTATCACTAAAATGATGGTAAACTTATTTTTGGTACATGTGCAATCGTTGTACTTTCGTGGTGTTGAAGGTATTTCGTTCTCTATCTTGGAGTGTGAACTATCTCTTCTCCTAGGATGTTGTTGGCCCAAAGCGCTCGCGTTGAGAACCCATTGTTAGTGAAGACAAGAAACAAAATCACAAGTATAATGTTCTATCACTACATAGGATGTGGACAAAAGTCGTTCAACTCTCAAACTTTAACCAAAGCTCTTACAAGTTCTTACCATGCGGCGGGTTTGGGTTGGGGTATCAAAAGTTCTCCAAGCTTGGATGGGTTGCCAAAGGGCCGAACAAGCGTCGGGTAGTTGGAGCTTGGTAGGCTATTTAATTTCTATGCAATCTGATAATTCTAGATTTTGTAATGATAAGTAATGATCCAAACTAGAATTCACAAGCCCTAGTTGCCGATCTCAAAGATATAAGTGAATTTCAACAACACACAAAAGATAATGCAACAATGCAACCAATGGAATGAGCAAAAATAAGAATAATTTCAGCACCAAAACTGTGTTGCATAAGTTATGGAGACCTAACAAATTGCTTGAAAAGGTAAAAGGGCACAAGATTGCTCACTACTTAATACAATTGCACAATCTGAAAATGACAAACACAAATTGGGTTTTGATCAATGTATCTTTACTATTTTCTCTTTTCTTTTCTCTTTTTTTTTGTCCTTTTAGCTCTTTCTTTCTCTTTTTTGTGACTTCCCAACACTAGTATGAGCAAAGTTTTGCAATCCCTAACTTGATATCACAAGAGTTATGATGTTCAGCGTATCATAAGGAGCCCCAACAATTTCAAATTGCTAGTCTCAATGGGATCAAAGTATTAAAAGGATGAAATGGTTCCCAAAGGTATGTACCTGATATTTTGGAACTTTTATGGTTGTAGATGCTACTGGACTCAACCAACTCAAAGGAACAAAGCTAGAACACAATTTGAAGAAACAAACCCCAAATTCGGAGAACTATGCAATAAGGTTGTTGCTGTAATTAAGGCTTGAAATGACCGAATCAAGCTTGCTCACAATGTAACAAAATTATGGCCTGTTCTAAGCTTTAAAACAAGTATTCAAACACACAATTTGGAGCTTATATGTGAAGTTATGGCCAAAACACTAAGGTGCACAATTCAACAAAATTCAGCCGATCTGACCAAATCCGAATCCGAGTCAAATTCGGGAAGGATTACGAATCACGAAGGACACCCAAAAACATTTTTGTGAGGACTCTTCAAGGTTCAGGAAAGTATAAAACTTCTCAATCGGAGTTCGGATGTGGAGTTATGATCAAAATACCGAACCAATCTGGATTAATTGCAACTTGCTTCCCGAATTTAATGTCAAGATTAAACAACCTTTTAGATAGAATTAGATTTCGTGCCCAACTAGGTTTTGTGGAACTTGTCCCAAGGTTTCAGGAAAGTGCAAAACCTTGAATCGAACCGTATGCAAAAGTTATGAACAAAATAAAGAACTGGACAGATTGGAATAAAAGCTACCGAAGGAAAAGCGATCCAAAACTAAAACAAACCTTGGATCAAAACCTAACAAAACTCACTAATTACCAGATTGAATCTAAAGGTTGAATTTTTGTTTGAGGATTTTCAATTTTGGACAGAAACAAAAACTAATCTAAGTCTTGAATCTCTCAGAGCAACTTGGCCGATACCGATGTGACTTTGGGTCCCGATCTTTGATGAGGCGATAACCCGATTTGGAGGAATTGACGGCGATCCGACTAAGCGTCGACGACGATGGTTGCAATTAAACCAACTCGGAGGTTATTGATCTTGCCGTTAGCGATCCTTTGAACACGAGTTGATTCCCATGCAACGAAGAACAAGCAAGAACAATGGTAAAGCAATCAAATTGCGAATATGAATGAAAGATTGATGGTGGGGTTAAACAAGGAGCTTCTTGGTATTGAGCACGTCTGGAAGACTCAAAATAGTAGCAATGGCTAAACTATCAAATAAACAAAACCCAAAAACTAAAAAATCGGTACAAACAATATATAGATGTAAGTGGTGGCTAGGGGCAGCTAGGGGGTGCACACCCATGAAAGGGCGGGGTTCCCTAGCGTTACATGGGTTTGGGCCCAAAAAGAAGGTGGCCCAACACGGTTTTTGGTGACACTCTTTGTGATTTTCCGTTGCTTCAGGATAAATTTGGCATTGGGGCTGGATCCATTGGAAAGTAGACTCGAGATCTTTCAAGGTGTACTCATGGGTCTCCAGAACCTCCGGAATCAAAAGTTATGGCACTTTAAAGTCAGTGTTGTTCTGATGCCGAACTAACTCGAACTCGGACTGAAAAAGTGTTTGGATTGTTTTGCGTATTCCCGTTGACTCGGGGAATTTTCGGTCATCTTGGATCAGTTTGAAAGAGGACAACGAGCTTTCGTTCTTGTCTGAGACATCAAAACCCTTTGGAACAAAAGTTATGCCGTTTGAATTTGACCATCTCGGGTCCGCTGATTCAATTTCTCTTCCCTCGGGAAACTCCCTTGTGGTTTCAAGTCTTCCCCAAGGTTCCTAAAATCCACCTAGGATCATTGTATGAAATTAACATCAATCGACTTCCGAAACAAGCTCAACAAACTAACAACACTTACGAGGGCTCGGTGTGTCTTGGAGGAGTTTTTTGGGGCAAGCTTTCACAAATCCACCTATTCGGATCTTGATATGTGAAATTAACATCAATCGAATTGGAAAACAAGCCCCGGACTAACAAAACTTACGAGGCAATCGGTGTGTCTTGGTGTTTTGCGATAAACTTTCATAATGTCCACTTTCGGATCGGTTTGAATGAATTAACACGGGGGAAATCGGCGAAACAATCTCCAATGGCGGCGACACGTTGAACCGGTGCATTTTGGTGTTTGCTCGGTGCAAACTTCCCAAATCCACCTATTGGATCTTGATAGTAGAAATAAACATCAATCTTCGAAAACAAGCTCAACAAGACTAACAACACTTACGAGGCAATGGGTTGTGTCTTGGTGTTTCGTTTGGAAAA